>SZWC01007274.1:55787-73002 GCA_023375785.1 Penium margaritaceum | reverse complement strand
GCTTGGAGCTGACCGACGGCCGTTCCAGAGCTCTGGACGCTACCCGGGACCTCCTGCAGTTTTTCTGCAGCACGCAGGACTTTATCGGTGGACTGGCCGTGGGCCCGATTTGCATGTTTTTGCATTGTGTGTCCACCGTTCGATGCCGGATGCATGCATGTGACCAGTCGTAGCGGCCGGCTTGTGATTCTGCACGTCTAGGTTCAGACGGCGTAGCGTTCTGACATGTGTGCGCAGAGTTAAGGCCAAAACAGTGGTTTTGGGCCGGTTTTAGGACAGATCTTGCACTGCCGCGTGCGACACCCGCCGTGCGCCGCGGCAGGTACTTATGCCATGGACCTGTCATTTGTCATTCCCTCTCTGCAAATGCTATTGAAGCATTCAGACACTTTGCCTTCTGTCCCCTAGCCAAACCCTTGCCGTTGCGTGCACGACTTGTGACTGTCGTCACCGTCTGATCAGGCACTGACGCCTGGTCAACGGAAGTGTTGCTAGGAAGCTTCTTTGCATCTTCTCATGGTATCAAAGCAGTGAGACAGTTCTCACTGAGCTGCACAGCAGAGACGCAGCAGAGCAGCAACAGTGAGAGTCACCGCTGCAGCAGATCCACTGGGGCCCGTCGAAGGCAGCTGGTCGCCGTCAACGCAGCCCGCACCCATCACGTGAGACCGCAGCAGCGGCGTTGCCTCTGTGCCGGCAGCAACATAGCGGCAGAGCAGCAGCAGCAGCAGCAACGGCAGTAGCAGCGCCGTAGCAGCAGCCAAAGCAGCGCGTGGCGGCTGCAGCGAGTGCAGCCGCCGCCCGCAGCCGCAGCGGCGGCCGCGGCAACAGCAGCGAGCGTCGGCAGCAGCAGAGCAGCAGCAGCGGCAGCAACAGCAGCGCAGCAGCAACAGCGGCAGTCGCGGCCGCAGCACTAGAGCAGCAGCATCTGCAGCAGCAGTAGCGCGCGGTGGCGGCAGCGAGCAGCAGCCGCAGTGCGCAGCAGCAGCAGCGGCATTGCGCAGCCGCTACTGCCACTGCTGCGCACGCAGCCACACAGCTGCTGCTACAGCTGACAGCATAGCTGCAGCAGCAGCTGAGCGGAAGCTGCTGCGCAGCCTGCGCGCAGCTTCCGCGCAGCCACCGCGGAGCGGCTGCACGCTCGTGCAGAGCCGTGAGAAGAAAAAAAAGGGGAGAGTCGAGCTGACGTCAGCATTTCTGCTTGCTGATGTCATCAGGTCGTGCTCACGTCAGCAACCACCTGCTGACGTCAGCACCATACTTGGCCAAATTTTTGGCCGGACAGTCAAATTTTTCCAGCGTTGCAACTCCTCGAGAAACACTGACGCTTTCAAAATTCGACAAACCTGACCTGTCTACCCATACTGAGAGGCGACATGGATTCGTCGAACAACAAGGGGAAGGCGACAGATGATCCCTCCTCCTCCTCTTCTGGTGTCCTGAGCCCACGCTCGCAAGCCATTGAGGACCTGCGGAGACAGCAGGTTGAGATGCGTCGCCTACAGCGGAAGCAGACTGATGCCATCCGTACGCTGACTGAGCTCCTGCGTAGCCAGTCCACAGTCCCACGGCAAGTTGCCGGGGGGGCTGCCGGCGTCGCGGTCTCTACACAGCAGTCGGCTCAGACACCCGTTACAGGAGCTCGACCTGACCCACCACCTTCTGACCTCCTGGATGATGAGCCATTCATGCCAGGCATGACGGACGACTCCCCGGATCATGAGATTCGAGTTCTTCAGGAGCGCCTCCGTCAGCTACAGACGGGGACCAGATCTCCAAGGATCCCTACGGTGCGACCTTCACCTGACTATCCCGGTGACTATCCACTTCCAGGAGTCTTTCCCGTCTCTCGTCCTCCTCAGCCTGCGGTCGCCCTCCCCACGGAGCGGCAACCCAAGGACTTTGAGACACCACCTCCACGGTACATCACTGAAGACGGCTTCGACTGCTGGGAGATCCTCTTTCAGGTTTGGGCCACTTCAGAGGGCGTGTGGCCCTACTACCACAGCCAGTATCAGTCTACAGACCCAGCACAGGTGCTGACCGCAGCCAAGGCAATGCGCGGCCTCCTCTACGCCATGCCACACGAGACCGTCGTCGACTTCCGTCCTTTCCTTGGCGAGCCGGCACCGGCGCCGATCCACGTGGAGGTTGGGATCTGGCCCTATCCCTGCTGGCCGCGGAGACGCACGCCACCCGAGCAGCACACATTCGTGCCTTCCACTCTCTTCATCAGGGGCCTGGAGAGCCTGCAGCCGATTACTGGCGACGCGCCATGCGCATCTACACGCGTCTTGGGACCTCCGGAGGCACACAGCTGTGGGCGCTCCGTACGATGATGCTCGGAGTTCGCCTTGAGTATACTGACATCTTCACACATTACAGCAACGCCATCCTTGAGCCTTTCTCAGCCACTCTGCAGCTCCTCCCTTGGATGCATCAGCTTTTCCTCCAGGTGACTTCAGCCCGCGAGGCAGCCGTGGTCCATCAGGAGACTGCCCTTGCTGCAGCAGTCGTCGCATCACCACCATCATCCCTCTTGCAGTCTCCTTCTTCATCGTCCATCACGTCCTTGTCTTCCTCCTCCTCTCCGGCCCCGTCCACACCCACTCAGACACAGGCTGTTGCAGCAGGAGCTCAAGGGAAGAAGAAGAAGGGGAAGCGGGGACCAGGTCAGCAGCAGTCACAGCAGCAGTCGTCTTCCAGTGGTAGCAGAGGACGTTCCGTTCAGCGCTACAACTGTGGCGGCACCCATCGCTATACCAAGTGCCGGCAGCCGCTCGACTGGGCGCGGATTACTCGTGGGCTCCAGGCTGCACACGCCCTCCGTTCTGCGTCCAGCACGTCAGCCTCGACTTCCTCGGGACGCGTGGCAGCCACGACTGCAGCTGTTCCTGCTTCCCCACAGGCGAGTAGCAGTGATCCAGACCCACACGAGCACACCATCGCCGAGCTTCGCCACCTTCTGGCGCTCTGCTTTTAGGGAGGTGCGAGTATGTTGTCACAGCCGAGTGATTCACAGACTGTCGGTCCGTCTGTCCATGTGGCTCGGGATGACTCGTGTGGGGGGGCACCGTCGGCATGTGATGATGATGGGCCTGACTGTACAGATTGGATTCGTGAGTCCCACCTCTGTGCCCTTCGTCGTTTCTCCCCACCTGCTGCTCAGCGTCCGTCTGAGGCCGATTGTTCCATTGCCCGTTGTACAGTGACGTCCTCCAGTCGTGATGCCGGTGGCACTTGGATCATCGATTTAGGTGCCACTCATCACATGACGTGTCGTCGTAGTGACTTCGTTGTTCTCGACCCTGTTGCGTCTGTTCGTTCCGTTCGCACCGGCTCTGGTCAGTCCTTGCCAGTCCAGTGTGTTGGGGTCGTGCGCTTCGATGGTCTGTCTGGCCCCTTGTATCTCTCCGAGGTGTTGTTTGTGCCTGACCTTGAGCTCATTCTGCTTTCTGTACGTGCTTGCACACTGATGGGACTCTCTGTGGAGCACACTGCCGAGTCCGCTTCTGTGACTGCCATTGACACTCGCAGCATTGTTCTGCGAGCCTCTGTTGTGGATGACCTGTACCGTGTTTCCCGGACTTCTGCTCCTTGCTCCCCTTCCCCTTCAGCTCGTGTTTTTGTCACTGGTGTTCTGTCTCCTGAGCAATAGCGATTGCTTCATCGCCGTCTGTGTCATGTGGGCTTCGACACTGTGTCGAAGCTCATTCGGACACAGCCCGCTCTCGGTCTTGATGCGGTTTCTTTCGAGAAGCCGCCCAAGACCGACTGTCGTTTTTGCGCCCAGGGTAAGATGCATCGCTGCACCTACCCTGACTCACGTTCTCGCGCACTTCGCCCTCTTGAGCTAGTCCATTCAGACCTTCTTGGCCCTCTGCCTGTCGAGTCTATGTCCGATAGGGGTCGATACGTCCTGACTCTGACTGATGACTTCACCCGGATGCGGTGGGTCTACAGCCTGCGCCAAAAGAGTGACGCCGCACTCGCGGTTTGCCTCTGGCTAGTGATGGCTGAGCGTCAGTCCCGCCACACGCTGCACACTTTCCAATCGGATCGTGGCGGCGAGTTTCTAGGCGAGATGGATAGCTTCTTCGCAGAGCACGGGATTTTTCACCAGGTCTCCGCTCCTGCTACTCCTCACCAGAACGGTGTTTCTGAGCGTTGGAACCGCACCATGGAGGATGCGGTTCGCGCTATGCGGTCTGAGTGCGGTCTCCCAGAGTCCTTCGCTTTTGAGGGCTTTGCCTACATGACTTGGGTCTGGAACCGTCTCCCGCACGGTCCTCTTCCGGACCACGTCACACCGTATGAGCTCCGGTTCGGTCATCGTGCTGACCTTCGTCTCGCTCGCGTCTGGGGGTCCTTGGCTTCCGTGTGGTACACCAAGGACCAGCAGGGATCCAAGGTCTCACCGCGGGGTCTCTTGTGTGCCTTCGTCCGCATCTCCCCGCGATCGAAGGCCTGGCAATTTTGGGACCCTACCCGTCGTCGCATTGTTGAGTCACGCGACGCGCTCTTCTTTGAGTCCCTCACCTACCGTGATCTGACGTCGATTACGTCACTGTCTGTCACGCACATCCCTACGTGTGAGGTTTCTCGCCGGATGGGGGAGTCTTCGCCTGCGAGCACCCCTCGTCAGGCTGATGTGTCCGTTCGAGCTCCCTCCACTTCACGGTCTCCGGCTCTTGACGACCCAGCGATCATCGCTGTCGGCCCAGAGACCTCTCCAGCACCACCGGTTTCTACCCCGGTTCCCTCACCTCCCTCCGGTACCCATGATTCTACACCTGTGCGTACTCCTGTGTCTGCCGGGACTCCTGCCTCTGTGCGTGGTCCTGCCTCATCTATCCCTACTGCCACACCGAGTCCCGTGTCTCCCACACACGCCTCTCCTCGCACGACATCACCAGATCCCTTGGCTCAGCTCTCCCCGGCTGTGACTATGCCCGTTCCTGAGCCTGAGGTGCGCCCCTCGAGCCCAGGTTACTCCCGTGAGCCTGGCGGTCGTCTTCGGCCATTGGACTTCGGCTCAGCGAGCGTCTGGTCCTGCACCCAGACGCTACAGTCGCAGCGTTGCGAGTGGTGACCCCGGCACAAAGGCCCTAGGCCTGGTGTCCGCACTGAACACACAGAGGTACACCCAGCGTGTCCAGTACGGCACGACCTCGTCCCTCGCGAGTTCCACATCGCTTGTGATGCAGCAGCCGATCTTATGGTCGTCAGACCTAGCACTGAGGCGTGTGCTCTTGCCACGCAGAGCTCTCCCGCTTTGGCGCCTGACCCGGGCACACTGAGGGAAGCTCTCTCATCACAGGATGCTGACGCTTGGTGTGCTGCATACGTGGATGAGCTTCGCGCCATCCGAGAGCACGGAGTTTACGAGCTAGTCGACCTTCCACCCGGAAGGAAGGCTATCCAGGTCAAGTGGGTCTTTCGCAAGAAAGTGAAGCCAGATGGCTCACTGGAACGCCACAAGTCTCGCTTGGTCGTCAAGGGGTACTCTCAGATTGAGGGCATCGATTACACTGACACCTTCGTCCCTGTCGGTCGTATGACCTCAGCTCGAGCTCTGTTCGTTATTGTGGCCCAGCATGACTGGGAACTACAGCAGATGGATGTGAACAATGTGTTCCTCCATGGCTCTCTGGATGAGAAGATCTACGTGGCTCAGCCACCCGGTTTTGAGGATGGCGACAAGGTCTAGCGCTTGCGCAAGTCCTTGTACGGCCTCAAGCAGTCTCCTCGGTGTTGGAACCAGGAGATCACTGGCACCCTGACTCGTGCGGGATATGTACAGAGCGAGGCAGATCCCTCTCTCTTCATCCGCTGAACGCCTGAGCGGTTCACCGACATCCTGGTCTATGTCGACGACCTTCTGATCGCGTCTCCTTCACTAAAGGCCGTGAAGGAGGCCAAGGCCGTCCTCCAGACTGCCTACAGGATGAAGGACCTTGGTCCTGTAGCGGTGTTTCTGGGCATGGAGATCGTACGAGACCGCAGACGTCGTACTCTGATACTGCACCAAGCCCGATACACACGCATTGTGGGGGAGCGCTTCAGCGATCTCCTCGGCGCCTTGCCCACGGCTTCCACACCCCTCACACCCGATGGGCAGGATGCCCTGAAGGTGGATGATCCCACACAGCTGGGGGAGACAGTGGATGTGACCTTGTACCTCCGTCTCATCGGATCCCTGATGTACCTGGCCACTACCACACGTCCGGACATCGCATTTGCCGTCAACCTCCTTGCCCAGTTTTCGCAGGCTCCACGTGCTAGAGCCCTTCATGCGGCTGTGCGAGTGGTGCGGTACGTGGTCTCCACACCGTACCTCGGACTCTGGTTTCGCCGGCAGTGTTCGGTGGTCCTTGATGGCTACACCTACAGCGACTGGGCCTGGAGCCCAGACGGACGCAGTCGCACTGGTTACGTGTTCCTGCTCGGTGGTACCGCTGTGTCCTGGCGCAGCGGGAAGCAGGGTTGTATTGCACGTAGCTCATCAGAGGCAGAGTATGTCGCTTTGGGTGCAGGGGCTGCTGAGGCGGTATGGTTGTAGCGTGTGTTCCTTGAGCTGGGTCAGTCAGTACCCGCCATTGTGCTTTGTTGCGACAACCAGAGTGCTCTTGCTATTGCGGAGAACTCTGGTGTCTTCCATGCTCGCACGAAGCACATTGCAGTAGAGCATCACTTTGTGCGTGACTTGGTGGAGCGACACGTGATCTCCGTCATTTGGGTTGGCACTGACATGCAGCGTGCTGACTTCTTGACGAAGGCACTAGCACGCGGAAAGTTCCTGGTGGCCATTCGTTGTGTCGGGCTTCGCCCCTTGCCTGAGAGTGGTTGAGTGTGGGGTGTTGTGGTGGCCATTCACTCCGTCGTTGCATGTGTTGTTCTACTCGTTTCAGTGCTCCACGTGTATGGACATGCGTACCATCGGGTCATGGGGGAGTGTTGTGATTTGTGATGTTCCTGTCGACCTGTACAGTTTACTGTGACCACTTGGCCGTGTCCATACTCGTGCAGATCCCTGATGCGGACCCAGGCCGTACCGGTGCGTCGTCCGGTGGCAGACTACCAGCTTGGAACTGACCGATGGCCGGTCCAGAGCTCTGGACGCTACCCCGGACCTCCTGCAGTTTTTCTGCAGCACGCAGGACTTTATCGGTGGACTGGCTGTGGGCCCGATTTGCATGTTTTTGCATTGTGTGTCCACCGTTCGATGCCGGATGCATGCATGTGACCAGTCGTAGCGGCCGGCTTGTGACTCTGCACGGCTAGGTTCAGACGGCGTAGCGTTCTGACATGTGTGCGCAGAGTTACGGCCAAAACAGTGGTTTTCGGCCGGTTTTAGGACAGATCTTGCACTGCCGCGTGCGACACCCGCCGTGCGCCGCGGCAGGTACTTATGCCATGGACCTGTCATTTGTCATTCCCTCTCTGCAAATGCTATTGAAGCATTCAGACACTTTGCCTTCTGTCCCCTAGCCAAACCCTTGTCGTTGCGTGCACGACTTGTGATTGTCATCACCGTTTGATTAGGCACTGACGCCTGGTCAACGGAAGTGTTGCTAGGAAGCTTCCTTGCATCTTCTCAGCACCAAGAACAGCTTTCCGACTGCCCGGGTCTCGACTACCGAGAAAATACGAGCAGTGCTAGAAAAACTCGATATCAGCGTCCAGACATCCAAAATGGCTTTCCAAAGATTGGAAGCCCTGCTACAACCATGGGGTCTCCTCGTCCCACCGGTAAAGTCCACCGGGTGCGCGGGTATTAGCCCACCGAGAAAACTCTCCTACCTCCCGACAAGCCCACAGGGCTGCCGGAACGCATCGACCGCGTCTCGCCGGAGCTTTCGTAGGTACTTGAGAAGTCTCGGTACAGTCCGGAGGCCCGTCGTGTCGTCACACCCTCCTCTACCATGTACCACCAACGTGGGTATATGGATAATCCATCAGCGTCAGTCGCGACGGGTGGAAGCTACACAAACCAACACGGAGGACGCGTGATCAACCATTTACCAAGACAAATGGGTGTGATTTTCCATCTAGATCAAACTAGGAGTGTCATTGGGGGTCCATCGTTGCATTTTGGTCACGTGACAAGGTTGCATGGATCTCTTACATCTGTGTGAAGAGTGAGGGCAAGCGGATTCTTTCTATGTCGAATCAAAGTATCTTTCTGCCCCTCATCTGATCCTTGAGAGGGGGGGGAGAGAAAGAGATAGAGAGAGAGAGAGAGAGAGAGAGAGAGAGAGAGAGGGAGGGAGGGAGAGAGAGAGCGCGCGAGAGAGAGAGAGAGCGAGAGGGTGAGAGCGAGAGGGCGAGAGCGAGAGGGGGAGAGCGAGAGAGCGAGAGAGAGAGAGAGGGAGGGAGAGAGAGAGCGCGCGAGAGAGAGAGAGAGGGAGGGAGAGAGAGAGCGCGCGAGAGAGAGAGAGAGGGAGGGAGAGAGAGAGCGCGCGAGAGAGAGAGAGAGGGAGGGAGAGAGAGAGCGCGCGAGAGAGAGAGAGAGGGAGGGAGAGAGAGAGCGCGCGAGAGAGAGAGAGAGGGAGGGAGAGAGAGAGCGCGCGAGAGAGAGAGAGAGGGAGGGAGAGAGAGAGCGCGCGAGAGAGAGAGAGAGGGAGGGAGAGAGAGAGCGCGCGAGAGAGAGAGAGAGGGAGGGAGAGAGAGAGCGCGCGAGAGAGAGAGAGAGGGAGGGAGAGAGAGAGCGCGCGAGAGAGAGAGAGAGGGAGGGAGAGAGAGAGCGCGCGAGAGAGAGAGAGAGGGAGGGAGAGAGAGAGCGCGCGAGAGAGAGAGAGAGGGAGGGAGAGAGAGAGCGCGCGAGAGAGAGAGAGAGGGAGGGAGAGAGAGAGCGCGCGAGAGAGAGAGAGAGGGAGGGAGAGAGAGAGCGCGCGAGAGAGAGAGAGAGGGAGGGAGAGAGAGAGCGCGCGAGAGAGAGAGAGAGGGAGGGAGAGAGAGAGCGCGCGAGAGAGAGAGAGAGGGAGGGAGAGAGAGAGCGCGCGAGAGAGAGAGAGAGGGAGGGAGAGAGAGAGCGCGCGAGAGAGAGAGAGAGGGAGGGAGAGAGAGAGCGCGCGAGAGAGAGAGAGAGGGAGGGAGAGAGAGAGCGCGCGAGAGAGAGAGAGAGGGAGGGAGAGAGAGAGCGCGCGAGAGAGAGAGAGAGGGAGGGAGAGAGAGAGCGCGCGAGAGAGAGAGAGAGGGAGGGAGAGAGAGAGCGCGCGAGAGAGAGAGAGAGGGAGGGAGAGAGAGAGCGCGCGAGAGAGAGAGAGAGGGAGGGAGAGAGAGAGCGCGCGAGAGAGAGAGAGAGGGAGGGAGAGAGAGAGCGCGCGAGAGAGAGAGAGAGGGAGGGAGAGAGAGAGCGCGCGAGAGAGAGAGAGAGGGAGGGAGAGAGAGAGCGCGCGAGAGAGAGAGAGAGGGAGGGAGAGAGAGAGCGCGCGAGAGAGAGAGAGAGGGAGGGAGAGAGAGAGCGCGCGAGAGAGAGAGAGAGGGAGGGAGAGAGAGAGCGCGCGAGAGAGAGAGAGAGGGAGGGAGAGAGAGAGCGCGCGAGAGAGAGAGAGAGGGAGGGAGAGAGAGAGCGCGCGAGAGAGAGAGAGAGGGAGGGAGAGAGAGAGCGCGCGAGAGAGAGAGAGAGGGAGGGAGAGAGAGAGCGCGCGAGAGAGAGAGAGAGGGAGGGAGAGAGAGAGCGCGCGAGAGAGAGAGAGAGAGAGAGAGAGAGAGAGAGAGAGAGAGAGAGAGAGAGAGAGAGAGGTGGGTGAGCGGATTTGCATGTAAGCCCCGCAAGTGTGTAAGCAAGGGTGAGAGCAAGGTAGTTAGGCTTTTGGTCCATTTCGTGCTTTGATGCATTCTCTTGTGATCCTTTTATTTAGAGCCTTGGAAGCACATAAAGTAGACACAGAAGCCCCTCCTATTTATCTTTTCATGAAATCAACTTGTCGTCTTGAACACCATTTTCAGCTCATATGCAACCTTCAGTTTCGGACTCATTTTCTCGGTTGCATGAGACCTTTAAGGAAATTAAAATGTGTGGCTTGGTATTATATTTAATTTCAATTCTCCATTAATGAAACATTAAATTGTAGCAAGCTGGTGAAGATTGGTTTGGTTTTCATTCATGTCAAAATGCTAGTCAAAGTCAAAAATTAAAGGTAAATCATAGAAGAAATTAATGTTTAAATAAACAAGAAAATAAATTCCCCTAATTATTAAAATGAAGATGGAGTAACCCAACTGACTTCACCCAAACTTTGGTGTATCTCACCTCAACCCAAACTTGTTCCACCTGAACCAGCAATAAAGATTGAGAAAACAGTCAGGGCTCCTCAAGTTCAACTCGTCCGTGTTGGATGTCCTATTTCCGCGCAGTCCGTTGTTGCGGCCTCCAGTGCTGGAAGCCACGTGTGCTCTCTTCCCGCCGTTGGCAAGTCCGCGGTAGCAATGGCGTCCTTGCTGTCGTCGCCGATGTACCATCAGCGCCACAGCAGCATCGTGTTACTCTAGCCGCCCTTTCACCTCTTTCTAAACTTTCTGATTCAATGCGTTTCCCAATCAACCCGTCTAAAGTATTCTGGGTTCGATGAATATGATTAGTTTAAAAGTTTTTTTTGCCCCTGCTGCAATCACTAACGATGTAATGTGAACCACTAGCTCACTCCGTGCCAGCACTCTGCTCCTCAGTGAGGGTTGCTCATGTTCCCTCGGACCCACTTGCGCTCTTCCGCACGGTCTGCTGTTTACGCAAGCAAACTCCCTCTGCTGTCTCCTCCCACCCCTCAGGCCATCCCCGCATTAAGTGGGTCCGCTGCCCTTCCCCTCCCTTCCCCCTCTTCTCCTGGCCGCGGCAGCAGCACGAGACCGCGTCTCCGGCAAGGCGACAGCTTGTGCTGCTGGCCGCCGTTTGCGCACTCGTGCCACTACTCGTGTCATCGTTTGTCGTGTGTCTTGGGCTTTTCTTGCCTCGTCGTTAAAATAATTGTTGTTAAAAAATTGTTTGTTGTGGTTTGGGTGCATGCACCTCTGCACTCGTCTGTCGTTCCTCTCCTCTCTCTCTCTCGCCCACCCACGCTTCATGTGCGCACTTGCTCACCGCGCACCCACGCACGAGCACACGTCTGCCCCTCGTCACCGCCTCACTCACTTCGCTGGTCATTCTGACAACGGGGGATACTTTTCCGGAACAGGACGTCCCTGCAAGGTGTGCTCCGTGTCAAGTCCACTGTATGGTGGCGCGAGTTGGCCTCCCTCGCTACCCGTAGGTCAGGTTTGTTGATGAATCCGCGACGAACTTCCTCGTGTCTGAAGCTGGTTAGCCGTTTTTCCAAATCTCGTTCATCCATCCTCAGGCTTTTTCTCGGTAATTAGTCACGCCAGATTCTGCTGCTGCCGCGGCGCTCCCCGCGCAGCCTTCTGCTGTAGTCCGCAGTGGCCAGTGGTTTTGCCAGAGAGGAGGAGCTCCTGCCTCTCGGCTGCGCGTCTGCCCGACCCGCCAATGCAAAGACAGCACGTGCGCAAGTGAGAGTGAGTGCGAATGCGAGTGATTGCGTTTCGGCCGGCAGGACACCGCTCTTGCACGTCCGCTTGCGCTCGTCCTCGTAGTCCGCGCCTCTCGGCCGGCGGCGAGGTCCCGTTCAGCTCCGCCAGTGCGACGGCTAGTTCGCTCTCGCTCGCGTGGAGCAGGCTTGGTCACGGCACACGCCGAATTCCGTGCATACCGGCCACCTCACTCTACCCTCTTCCCCCCTCGGGGAACATTCGAGGGATTATGGCCACAGCGAGTCAGAAGGAGCAGCGGCAAATGCAACAGCAGCACCAGCAACAAGGGGAGGCGCAGCAACGGGGTGAGGAGGGGCAGAAGTTAGTGCAGGAGCAGCAGCAGCAGCGGCAGCAGCAGCAGCAGCAGCAGAAGCAGGCGCTGGATGCAGCAGAGCTGGCAAGGGCAGCAAGCCGCGCGCGGCTGCTTTCGTACCAGCAGGAGCAAGAGGGCAAGACGTCGCTGGGGCCGGAGGTGTTGCCGCCGTACCTCACGCACCGATGCGACGCTGCTGGGCAGCAGCCCCTCTTCTCCTTCGGCGTCATCACCGACATCCAGTGAGTGGCTCTGGCACTGGCATCGGCAGCGGCAGTGGCAGCGGCAGTGGCAGCGGCAGTGGCAGTGGCAATGGCAGGCATCGGAGGGGTGTAAGTGAGAGGCGAGTATTGTGCTGGAGACCTTGTTGGGTACACGTTGGTGCACAGCATGATCTTGTTGAAGTGCATTGCATTGCAATGCATTACATCGCAATGCATTGCACTGCATTGCACGCAAGCTTGACTTGCCTGCCTTTGTGCATGCGAGTGTGACGGTCGACGGCTTGTGCCAGCTTGTCGCGACTTTGTTGCTGTCTGGTTGTGAACTTGCTCCTATCGGTTGCGGAATCGGTGCTAACTGTAGCTTATTTTTTTTCCAATTTCGTCGCAAACTGAGTGACTTCAGTTTCACTGGTGTGAAGTGGAAGGCGGAGCTATCTGTGGACTGGTTGAGGACTTGCCGCAGACTGGTGCACTCGAGCTAGGATGTGCAGGCAAGGAGCAAGCCAGTGCGGAGTGGTTGGTTGCGTCATGCCACACACTGGATGCAAAGTGGTTGGTTGCGTCATGCCACACACTGGATGCAAAGTGGTTGAGAGCTGCTGGTGCTGGTTGCATGCATGGTTGTGAACAGTTGGGGGAGTGGTTGTGTGCAGTTGGGGGAATGGTTGTGAACTGAATGGCTGCGAGCTGGTAGCGGATCTGTCGCAAAGTGGTTGCGAATGGGTGTTGACCGGTTGTATGGCTGAACTGGGTGCAAGCTCTGATGTTGTGCTGCAAACTGGTCTGAAGTGGTTGCGAATTTGTGCGAACTGGTGGGGAATGTGTGCGAACTGGTTGCAAATTTTTGTGAACTGGTTGGGAATGTGTGCGAATTGGTGCGAACTGGTAGCAAATTGGTGTGAACAGGTTGGGAAAAGGTGCATATCGGCTTGGACCTGCTGTGATTTGGTTGCGCATGGGTGCGTATTGGTTGCCAGTTGGTGCAAGCCGGTTGCAAGTTTGCATGAACTTGTTGCTAGTCGGTGCAAGCACCGTACACTGGCACTCCGCTGCTTCCCCCAGACTGGCATCGGATCGGACTGGAAGGGTTCATCTGTGGCATGTGTTCGCCTGCCGTCGAGCTGTCATGTGTGTTGTGTGGTGGTGTGAATGGTGCGGTGGTGCAGGTACGCGGACATTGACGACGGCTGCTCTTTCCTCGGCATCCCACGGTACTACCGCCACAGCCTGGAAGGTGAGACATGCACACGTGACGTGACGTGACGTGACGCGACGCGACGCGACGCGACGCGACGCGACGCGACGCGACGCGACGCGACGCGACGCGACGCGACGCGACGCGACGCGACGCGACGCGACGCGACGCGACGTGACGTGACGTGACGTGACGTGACGCAATGCGACGGACATGACGTGACATGATCTGTCGTGAAATGACGTGATGTGTCCCGATGGAATGGAAAACAGCTACTACATGCCCTGCTCTGGGTGGTCACACTTCCTCGGACTTTTTCAAGCATGAAGAGCATCTACCGCAAACCCCAGGACAGCGTTGTGGGCTGTAGCTGTTTGGCTGTGTGGCTATGTGGCTGTGTGGCTGTTTGGCTGTGTGGCTGTTTGGCTGTTGGGCTGTGTGGCCGTGTGGCTGTGTGGCTGGCTATCACTCGCCCGCTATCTCACCTAGCATGTCCTTTGGCGTGCACTTCAGATCCAGCTGCAGAACCCTCGCCCTGTGGATGGTGGCGGCTCACGTGGCGAGCAGGACGATGTGCTGTCCTCTCTGTGGGCTGCAGAACGCGATGCTGTTTTATTGCATCGCAAAAGCAAAGCCCACTCCTTGGGAGCTTGGGTCTTTGATGGCTTGGAATGGTCGTCCACTGCTCTTGTGCGCCATCCTCTGGGTTAGGGCAGTTGGCTTTCATTCGAGGGATGCCTGCGCGCCACGTCATGAGGCTCCTCAGCTGAAACTGGATCGTGATTTTGTCACCCTATCACCTCACAATGATCACCCAGTCTCTGGTGCGCTGCACTCCTGCTGACAGTGAAGCCTCATCTCTCTCTCTCTCTCTCTCTCTCTCTCTCTCCCCTCCCCCCCCCTCTCCACCCTCTCTGGCCTTTCTCTCTCGCAGGGGAGTATCCCGGAGGTGGAAGCAGAAGACGGACTTGGACGCGCAGAATGGGATCCTGCTCTACTGCTGTTTCGCTGCGCTCACCTACTGTGTGGCCATCACGCTCTGCCTCGTCGAGCTTCTCAACGTATGCGCTTGCCGAGGCCGTCTCCCCTCTGTTGCTTGAGGGCACTGCGTCGGCCGTCCTCTGAGAGTTCTATAGAGAAGACAAGTCCATTGGTTACGGGCATGGTGGTGGGTCGTGGTCACTGTCATGGTTTTCTGCCTTTGGGATTGACAGGAAGCACCCTCCACCAGTTGTGTCTTGCAAGCTTCCACTNCAGGGGGAGGGGGAGGGGGAGGGGGACGAGGAGGAGGGAAGGAGTGGAGGTGTAAGCAGCAGAGTTGCATGGCTGCTGTAGCTCATGTTTCAGACAAGTCAAATGCTGCAACAGCTGCAGCCTGTTCTCCCTTGGGAGGAGGAGGAGAGATGGTGCGTTTCAGGGGAGAGGTGCATCTGCCACGTCCACAGCTGAAACCGCAAGCAAACGCACCGAATGCAGATGCTGCCAGCAAATCCTCCGAACCTCCGATTTTGCATCTCTGAATCTCGGAGTCTCTGAATCTGTGTTCATTTCGCCGGTCGACTGTGGACGGCTGAGCTTCTGCAACCGTCGAGGTTGCCAGTCAACAGGGACAGCTAGGGCAAGAGGTCGAAGGTCGAAGGTCAACAGGTTCAAAGAATTCTCGGAACGGTCTGAGACTTTGCACAACCCTAATGTGAACCACGGGCATTGCAGCTTTGCGTAAATAGTGGACCTTCAGTCATGTTGGGTAGGCTCCCCCTCAAACGAGTGGCAGCCTACCTAGTGGGACAGCTGACATGCGGCAGGGACAGGGGAGCATTCCCTGTTGGATAGAGAAGAACACCAAAACCTTGGGTTCAGGTTGGGGGCTCCAAGCCCCCACGAAAGGGGCTTTTTTCGGGTGCCGTTGGGGTCGCAAATTGGGGAGTCCCTGGTTCTAAAACTCACAAATTCACCCCCAGTAGAGCCAAGAATGGCTCTGCTGGGGGTGCCTCCAGGTCGCGACCTCGACTGGCGACCTGGTCGCAACCAGGCGACCTTCGACCGGGTGTGGAGGTCGGCGATACTCTGAATCTCTTACTTGCGACTCTCCCACTCTGCCATTGCCTCCTTCCAGGCTGGCAGTCCTGTCCTTGCAAGCACGGGCGATGTGTGGAGAGAGAAGAGTAGCCATTTCGACTTCTGTCGTTGTTGAAGCGCATGCGTGCAGACAAGAGCGCAGGCGCCCGTCTGAATGCATGAGCACTGCACATGGGTTCTCCGTGATGGGTTCGCTGTGTCTGTGTGAGATGTCTTTTTTTGGAAGAAGAACAAAGGTACAGGGCCACTTGTCAATGCAAGAGGCCATGAACTCTCTGGGGGGACATGACGTGACGTGACGTGACATGACATGGCATGACATGACATGACATGACATGACATGACATGACATGACATGACATGACATGACATGACATGACATTGACATGACATTGACATAACATGACATGACATGACATGACATGACATGACATGACATGACATGACATGACATGACATGACATGACATGACATTACTTGGCATGACGTGCAATTTGTGCCATACTGCATAAATGTCGGGGATACAGACTGAAAGGATGATGAAGGACTTTCCGAGCTGCTGCTTTGCTGCTGTGGCGATGGAGGAGCATCACAAAGAATGGAAAATGGTCACCGCTGTGCAAAGTGAAAGAGAATATCACTTGTGCTACCTCCGTGTTGGAGTGTGCAGTGGTGCAATGGTGCATGGGTGCAATGGTGCGATTTTGCATGGGTGCATGGGTGCAGTGACACGGCAGGCGGTGCGGAGTTGGAACAGCGCAGGTGGAGTGTCGTTTGCGGTGCACTTTGGTGACATTGTGGACGGATTCTGCCCTCGCTCGCAGTCCCTCACGGCATTCCATCGGGTGTGTGTGTGTGTGTGTGTGTGTGTGTGTGTGTGTGTGTGTGTGTGTGTGTGTGTGTGTGTGTGTGTGTGTTGTGTGTTGCGTGTTGCACAGACACAGCGTGGCTGCCGCAGACGAGTTGCAGAGTGGTGTGATCTGTGGTTTGGAGTGGTTGCCAACTGATGGCGAATGCTTTTGAACTGGACGAACTATTCTGTGAAGTTGTTGCAAATTGGTGCGCACCGGTTGCGGATGGAAGCGAAAAACGGTTGTCAGACTTGCAAAACCTTTTTTGAGTGTGTGAGACAGACACATACGCTCTCGCCCAACTTACTGTCGTAATGCATCACACCACAGTAACCACCACCCCACACAACAGACATCAGTGCGCGTCACAACGCCGCCATGTGGGCATGCCGTCACGTCATCTCATCACGCCATCTTGTCATTTTGTCCTCTCATCGTCTTGCCGTCACATCATTATGTCGTAGGGAATAAAAAACTTTTGACATTTTGCAGAACGTCTAAGTCTTCTATTCACATCGTTATGTCGTCACATCATTACATCGTCATGCTGTTGCGCCGTGATGCTGTCGCGCCTTTTTCCCTCCTCCTCAGCTGTCCTCGTCCCCATTATCACACACACGATCCAGCCAGCGGTATGACTCTGCTTCAAATCAGACTGCTAACTCTATGGTCACGCTGTTCTGACGACAGAAGTGTTTTCCTGTCTGGTGAAGTCTGGAAACTGCTTAGTCTTGAAACAGTGCTCAACCTTGAAGCTGCGCTTAGCTTCGAAACTGCGCTTGGCTTTGAACCTGTGTCTAGCTTCGACACCGTGCAAGCCTCCTCCCCTCCACTCCTTTCTCCCCACCACCTCACCATTCGTGCAGCTGGACCACGCGTATGTGTGTATGTGTGTGTGTCGAGTTCAGGTGTTGTCAGAACTCAACCAGCTAAAGACAGGACCAGTGTATCACATGCTGGGTGAGTGGCTAGGTAGTGCAGCCCCTCCCTCTCTCTCTCTCTCTCTCTCTCTCTCTCTCTCTCT
>SZWC01007274.1:6854-31362 GCA_023375785.1 Penium margaritaceum | reverse complement strand
TGGACTGAGCACGCAGAAGCTCTGTCAGCGTGCGAATCGAATCAGTCTGCTCTCGCTGCAGACGACTCATCTCCTCCTGCTGGCTGCGTAGGTCCGCGATAGCCTGCGAGCGAGGGCTGAATACCTCTGGAGAGGAGGAGAAGGGACCAGCTGGCACCTTGTCCTTGTCGTCGGGCGAACTCATGTCGCCGCTCACTATGGGACGACAGGTCAAGTTTGTCGGATTTCAGTACCGTCTGCGTTTCTCGAGGAGTTGCAATGCTGGCAACTTTTGACCTTCCGGCCAAAAATTTGCCTAAGTATGGTGCTGACGTCAGCAGGTGGTTGCTGACGTCAGCACGACCTGATGACGTCAGCAAGCAGAATGCTGACGTCAGCGTCGACGATGACGTTTTTTTTTTGTTCCACTCGCGGTCCTGCGCGAGCGTGCAGCCGCCCAATGGCGGCTGCGCGGAGGCTGTGCGGAAGCTGCGCGGCAGCTTCCGCCCAGCTGCTGCTGCAGTTGCGCAGGCAGCTGCAGCAGCAGCTGCGTGGCTGCGTGCGCGGCGGTGGCAGCAGCAGCTGCACGCTGCCGCTGCTGTTGTTGCGCGCTGCAGCAGCAGCTCGCTGCTGCCGCCGCCCGCTGCTGCTGCTACGCTGCCGTGCTGCTGCGCTGCTACTGCTGCTGCGCTGCACGCTGCTGCTGCTGCCGCTGCTGCTGCCGCTGCCGCTGCTGCTTCTGCTGCTGCAGCTGCGCTGCGGCTGCTGGTGCTGCTGCCGCCGCTGTGGCTGCTGTTGCCGCCGCCGCCGCTGCGGCTGCTGCGCTGCTGCTGCCGCTGCTGCTTCTGCTGCTGCAGCTGCGCTGCGGCTGCTGGTGCTGCTGCCGCCGCTGTGGCTGCTGTTGCCGCCGCCGCCGCTGCGGCTGCTGCGCTGCTGCTGCCGCCGCTGCTGCTGCGCTGCTGTTGCCGCGGCTGCTGTCACGCTGCTGCTGTGGCTGTGGCTGCTGCGCTGCTGCTGCTACTCAGCTGCGGTGGCTGTGGGAGAAGGGCTGCTGGCACCGCCGCCGACACGCCTCTCTGCGTGGTGGTACGCGTCGCTGCTGCTGTCTCTGCAGCGGCGATCTCACGTTGACGGCGGTCGACCGTCTCCAACGGGTCCCAGAAGATCTGCTACAGCGGTGACTCTCACTGCTGCTGCTCTGCTGCGTCTCTGCTGCGCAGCTAGGTGAGATCTGTCTCACAGCTCTGATACCATGAGAAACTGCTAGGAAGCTTCCTAGCCTTGCTGCTGCTGACGTGGCGACACTGTCCAGTCAGCTGACGCACTAGCAAGTAGGCAGGTGCAAGAAACAGCAAGGGTCAGGCTAGGGAGACGCGCAAAGTCTCATAAGCTTCAATAGCTTAGCAAATGCAGAGAGAAATGACAACTGACAGGTCCAGGGCATAAATACCTGCCGCGGCGCACGGCGGGTGTTGCACGCAGCAGTCCAAGAGCTGTCCTAAAACCGGCCCAAAACCACTGTTTTGGCCGTAACTCTGCGCACACATGTCAGAATCCTACGCCGTCTGAACCTAGACGTGCAGAATCAAAAGACGCACGCAACGACTGGTCACATGCATGCATCCATCGAATGAAAGCGAGTATATAATGCAGAAACATGCAAATGGACCTCATGCCCAGTCCGCCGAAAGGCGCCTGCAAGACGTGGAAGGCACAGCAAGGAGTCCCGGTGACATCTAGGGCTCTGGAACAGTGGTCGGTCAGCTCCAGACGGGTAGTCCGCCGCCTGTCGTCGCGCCGGTGTCACCAGGGCCGCCTGCCTCAGGGATCTGCACGAGTATGGACACGGCCGAGTGGTCACAGTAAACTGTACAGGAACGGCACAAAGCACAACACTTCTACCTGTTCACCATCTATGTTCTGTTCGGCGCAACACTTGGTATCAGAGCACAACGGTGCTAGAGAGGCATCAAACTAATTTACCCATCCGGAGGAATACCTCGCACAAGCCGTTAGCGCATCTCACACGTCAAGACTTCGCAGAGTGACTACGATGTGAGGCAAGCGAACGCAACCAACGACCAGCAGCGGGTCTTCGGCGACGGAGGAGCAGAACGTGCTGATGCACACAAACCCTGAAGCAACAGCGAATGCTGGCGTGGCAGGCTTTCCGGCAGCTGGGACAACCCCTACGACTTCGGCAACAAATCCGGTCACGGACCCAACGGCGATGAGCCAGCCGCCCCCACCGACAACCTCGACGACAAAAGCATGGACGACAACTGGCATTGGATGACAAGCGCAGAGGAACTCGCAAATAGGATCTCCGTGCTCGAGGAAATCAACAACCACCTGCTCCTACAAATCAACGTCGCGATGGAGGCTCTTCGCAACGCAAGCGCGCATGAAGCGGTGCTCGTCGAGCGAAATTCCAAAATCTTAAGCGAAC
Organism: Penium margaritaceum; assembly: GCA_023375785.1. Classification (NCBI taxonomy): domain Eukaryota; kingdom Viridiplantae; phylum Streptophyta; class Zygnematophyceae; order Desmidiales; family Peniaceae; genus Penium; species Penium margaritaceum. Next base: position 28,934 of record SZWC01007274.1, on the reverse strand, counting down.
CCAAAATTCGCCCGGCTCCACCAGAACAGTTTGATCCTGCAAACTCAAAAGGACCAGCGGTTCGGATGGGGCTGACGAGTCTGGAGGTGTACTTCACGGCTGTTGCGGTCAATGACGATCAAAAGAAAATGGACCTCGCGGTCGCGCTTTTGTGTGGCACGACGCTAAGTTGGTGGTCCGATCTAAAGACCATCCAACGGAAGCAGGAGACCGACGGGGCCTCATCCACGGCCCACGGCGCCCGTCTCACATCACCGACCGCACGCGTTCTGCCCTTGGAGTAGATCAACCCACAACGGCAAGAAGCGTTGGCGCCACCAACCGACTGGGATGAACTTTTGCACGCGATTCTCACACGATTTGGACAACTGAACGAGAAGTTTGACGCGTGGTACAAGCTCCAGCGTCTACGTCAGCAAACCAGCGTGGCGGGGTAAACGCGGAGATTCCGCAAAATTCTCACCGGAGCATACATCGCCCCCGACAAACTCTGTTTTCACTACAACAATTACCTCAAGCGAGATATCTGGCGAGCAGTCGTTATTTTCGGAATCCAAAATGACTTACCGCAGATGATCGCGATAGTAGAAAGGATCGACAACGCCGACTACAACGCTAGGATCCAAGAATCCCACGGCTGGCGACATCCTAACCACGGTTATCATGGAAATGGAAAAAACCAGTCAGCGGGCTCCTCGTCTCCGCTAGAAGTGGACATCGTCCACTAGAGAGATGCGCGGACCTGCTACAATTGCGGAAAAGTAGGACACATCATTTTTCTCAATTGCCAGAGCAAGCAGCAGACTGAAAAGGGGGGTGTGTAGTAAAAACATTAGTCGGGAAACGGCAAAGGGCAGGAGTAAAAGGTGCAACTCTTGTCCGTGAGGAGCAGTGTGCGCCGAACGATCGCCCATCTGAACGGCCTACATCACCGCAGAAGGTTTGTGAGATTGCAAAGTACGACGAGGGGTACAATGACGACCAACCGGCAATACTGCTAGAAGTTCAGCTTCGAGGATGCAAAAGTCGTAGAACGGTACTGGCACTATTAGACAGAGGAGCTTCACACAACTTTGTATGTAACGACATGGTTCACAAGCTGGGTTTGTAGACCGAACCAGTGATGTTGGAAGGAAAAACCGTCGACGGGAGCCTACAGATACGAAGACTCCGAGAACCACTATGACCACAAGTGGAAAATCTATGAGATGTAACAGTCTGGAGGTCTTGTCAAATGGGCAATCCCAAAATCATCCTCGAACAAGATTTCTTGTACCGTCACAATCCGCAGGTCGACTTGAACAGCGACGATGTCTACACGGAGACCGATGGCGCCAAAGGACAACTTCCGCGTGCGGAACGGAAGCTGACAGCGAGCACGGAAGGTGTGGGAGCAGCAGAGGAAGCTGCGGAAGCCGAAAAGAGACAACTTGTGTAGCCGATACCGCTCAACATGGCCAAGCATTGTATACGACAAGGAGCTCGTGGGTGGCTCATATATCTTCTGCCAATGGGACAAGTGGAAGTGGCCACTACTAACTCATTATCGGCCTCATCGGCATCAATGAAGTTCGCAATGGTACCCAAAGAGTTCGCACCCCTCATCCAGGAGTTTGCGAACATGTTGCCCGACAAACTCCCGAAGACTTTACCCCCTCACCGAGCCATCGACCATCGCATGGAACTGAAGCGGGGTAGCAGACCTACCATTTGAGGGGCCAAGCAATACCTAAAATACGGTGTCCAAGCGTGTATATTGTACGTGGAGGCAGGGGAAGCAGATTAAATCATAGCTGCCGAGAAGCAACACCGACTGCATCAACACCCGAGACATTTATAGATGTATCGCAAGAGTTTGCAGAGCTCATTGAGGAGTTTGAAAGGGATTTTACCTGATGACCTACCCTCGGAGTGGCCACTCAGATAGACCATCAGATAGACCTGAAGCCAGGCAGCAGACGGACGGTGCTGGGACCTATTGCGTGAGCGATCACAAGCTGACCGAAATCAAAAAGCAGTTGGATGAGATGCTCGAGCAGGGGATCCCCTGCTCATTCCCTCCACCCAACCCTATACAACATCGATGATTTTGTGAAAAATAAAGCAGGATAAATATGCATGTATGTGGACTATGGAACGTTGAACGACATCACCATGAAGACCCGCCATCCCCTTCCCCGAGCAGATGAACTTTCTGACCAACTCTATGGGTCCCGAATATTCAACAAAATGGATCTACGTAGTGGCAGCCAGAAAATCCGCATATAAAAAAGGACGTCAATGAAAGAAGATTCCACACCACATACAACCACTTTGAGTTGACGACCATGCCATTTGTACTCACAGGCGCCCACACAACATTCGCGAGGACGATAAACAACATTTTTTGTCTGTAACTCAATGCATTTTTGTCGTGTATCTCAACGATATCCTGGTGTAAATGCACACCCTAGATAAACACAATGGACGTCTATGAAAAATTCTTGATGTTTTACAAAGAGAAGTTGTTTGGAAAACGCTCAAAGCACGACTTTGGTCGTCCTTCGGTCGAGTTTTTGGGCCACATTATTGCCCGGGGGTGGATCACCATGGACCCCGAAAAGGTGGAGGCGGTCGCTGATTGGCCGACGTCCACAAATATTCAAGACGTCCTATTATTTTTGGGCTTGTGCAACTACTATCATCGATTCGTAAAAGGACTATGCCCGAGTGTCAGCGTCTCTCTGATCTCACATGGAACCACTGAGTGGAATTGGGGGGACAGCTAAAAGAAGCTTTTAAATCTGTGAGAAACGCTCTGACCTCTGCGCCAGCCTTACAATTGGTAGATCCGACTGTGGATTACATCATGACCACTTATGTGTCCAGTCGTGCTATCGGAGCCGTTCTTCTACAAGACAACGGCGGTGGAGAATAACCGGTCGCGTATATGTAGTGAAAGCTACGCGGGCTGGAATAGTGCACAAGAAAGAAATGCTTGCACTCCTGCACACATTTAAGACGTGGTGTTTCTACCTGGAATGGCTTCGATGCATTGTCCACACCGACCATCACGCCTTGAAATATCTCAAGTCCTAGCCGAATATGAGTTGTCGAATAACTTGATGGACGAAGTTCCTCGAGTCCAACTTCGACTATGATATCGAGTACTAGCCTGGAATAACAAATCTGGTGGATTCTCTAAGTTGACAACAGGATATGATGGCTGAGATCAGCACGTTGCTCGTTGATCGAGACTCGTACCTTGCGAGGCTGTCTACGATGTGTTACGAGGAATTCAGCGGGAACGACAAAACCAGGTTTTGGTTCAACGACCCCTACCGGCAACGACGATTCACTTGCCATGTCTTCTTTCCTCCAAACGAGGAGCTCCAACGAATGCTATTGGAGGAGTGTCGTGACACTGGTCAAGGTGGACACTCAGGCGAGGACAAGGCGCTCAAGAAACTAGCAAAAAAAAACTACCAGTGGGACAAGATATAGACCAAGATGGCAACCTTTCGCAACTCGTGCAACACCTGTCAGAGACAAAAATCTAGCCGCACGCAACCACCTCGTCTACTCCAACCCCTATTTGTTCCGACGGAACTATGGGCCGATATCAGCATGAAATTCGTGACAGGACTGTCCGCCACTCCCCAGGGGTATGACACCAGCCTTGTCTTGGAGGATAGATCTTACAACATGTCGCACTTTATCCCGACAACGACCACCGTTACTTCAAAGGGAACATCTTGGTTGTTTCGAAATCAGATCGTGCGGCTAAACACAGTACCACATGCCATCATGAGCGATAAGGTCGGCCGCTTCACGAGTCGTTCTTCACAAAACTGATAAATGCTACGGCAGTCGGATCCATCTATCGACGTCATTCCAGCCTCAAACTGATGACCAAACCGAGTGAAAAAAACACTCGAACAACTTCTCTTAACTTTATGCAAGCCACGCGGCTTTGACTGGGCAACAAAACTACAGACCGCCGAACTCGCATACAATTATGTCACTTCCACTACAGCATGTAAAACACCTCTTGAGGTGGTGTACTGCAAACTTCCCACCGCACCAGCAGGTTTGCAAAGTCAGAGTAACATTTCCGCTGTTGACATCCACCGGCGGGACTTCACAAGCACATGGGAGGAAACACAGAAGACCGTTGCAAAGAAACAAGTACCTCTGAAATGGGCAGAAAACCGACATCATAGTGATGACGTGTTCCGCGCTCACGACCGCGTCCTCCTCAACTAGGAAAATATCAAACTTTAATGACAAGACTTCGCGAAGCTCAAACCCTACTGGTTGGGACCGTTTGAGATGAAGCAAATGCAAACCCCGTCTGTCGCTTGACTTTGACTCCTTGTCAGCATGGTGATCCACCCTGTCTTCAACATCGGAAAACTCAAGCACTACCGGGACCCTAGTACAGACTTCCCTGACAGAGACATCATGCCTCCACCTCCTGTACAAGTGGATGGAGATACTGAGTTCGTGCTCGAAGATATCCTCGGACATCGACGCCGTGGAAAATGACCAAGATTTTGGTCAAGTGGTATAACTACGATGCCGCACACAATAGTTGGGAGCCTTACGACAACCTCTGGGATGTCGATCTCCTGATTGATGGCTACTTTCACCGTCACTGACCTATGCTTGCTAGCGCGCCGAGACTAAAGGGGGGGGGGGAAGTGTTATGATCTTGACATACTAGAGTTCCTAAAACTCGTGAGTTGGCATTTTTGTTCTTAAATTCATGGCCCATTACACAGCACCCTCAAAAATTTTGTACCATCCCGCTAAGGGTGTATTGGCCAGCTGCACTAACCTCCGTTGTCCCCTTCCAGAAGTTTCCGACAACTTCGACGACCTTCCAAAATGATCGACAGAATTTTCGTGAAGCATATCGTTGTTTCAATATTGTTTGTTCAACATCTCAACAACACTTGACATTTGTAATGAAGCGCCAAGATATTCTTGAAGTCCCTTGACTTCTTGTCGGAGCTTATTGGATCCGCCACTCACAGTGCGACCTCGCACACGTCACTCGGCTTGAACACCGATGACCCGACTTATGCCTCATTCTCATTCGAGGCATTTTTTATATGTACGCGACTCACTCGTCATCAAAGTACAATTTCTAGTTGAAACAAAATATCCAATTTCCCCGAAACTCCAATTTGTCTTTTCTCTTGTACCTTATGTTACTTACGTGACGAACACGAGTCCCTAACATTTACGAGTGGGCATTTACATCATTATACAAATAGCCCACCGTGCGTCTAGACCTCGATATTCACTCCTACGGTCGAGGGCAATTCTCCAGCCACTCTCACTTGGCGATCCTTCTTGCACCGTGTGACAACTTCGACCACGTTTGAGAATCATCGACAGGAGTGTCACAACCTTCCGGTCGACTTCTTGACGCACCGATACATATAAAGATGTATAAAGATGCATCTCGCATCTTTGCTGTCGCTCTTCGAAGCCCCCCAATTCCTCGGCGGAGCTTCTCGATCCAACCACTCAGGACGCGACTCCACACGCGTTGCTCGCCGGTCGACCCAATGACTCAAACTACACCTCATTTCTAACTCGACAATTGTATATATGTGTTTGTTCAGTTCAACACTTGTCATTGAAGTACACTTACCGCTAATTATAAATTCCTCAAGTGTCCTGAATTCCCAAACCATGTTCTCCCTCGCAACATCTACTTGTTCACCATCGAAGACGACCACCGTCACCGCCGAAGGAACAACACACTTGTTTCTAAAAAACATTGTACGGCTGCACGTCGTGCAGAGAACCATCACGAGCGACAGAGACAGTCAATTTACCAGTCGTTTCTAGTGCGGAATGATGACTCGTTACGGTAGTCAGAACCATCTTTCTATGGTGTTCCACGCTCAGACCAATGGCCAAACCGAGTGGACCAATCAAGCGCTCGAACGACTCCTCGAAACACACGGAACGGATTGGGCAGCCAAACTACCGACCGCCGAAATCGCCCATAACTCGGCGACATCCACCGCAACAGGTAAAATTCCGTTCAAAGTGGTGTATGGAAAACTTCTCGCCACACCAGACTCACTTCACAACCAGCGCAACATTCATGCGGTCGACATCCAATGCCGTAAATCTCCTCCATCTAGGACGAAACATGTCAGACGCTCGCGAAGACACAAGCGGTGACGAAGAGAATAGTTGACCGACATCGTAGCGATGACGTGTTCGTTGCTGGCAACAAAGTTCTCCTCAGCTCGACAAACGTCAAACTCCGCGAAGCCGATTGTTCAAAGCTCAAATCTCGATGGTTTAGGCCGTTTGAGATCGAGCGCATGTAAATCCCCGAGGTTGCAGGACTTCAACTCCCCGACACTATGCAAGCTCATCCGATGTTCCACATCTACAGACTCAAGCACTATCGGGACCCAGACGATATCTTCCCCAACAAGGATGTACCCCCACTCCTCCTGTACAAGTGGACGAGGACACACAATACGTCATTGAGGACATCCTCGGCCATCCACGATGAGGCAAGAAGACTAACTATTTTGTTGAGTGGCATGGCTACGACACCACGCACAACATTTGGGGACCCTACGACAACCTCCACGACGTCGATAATATGATTGACGTGTACTACTACCGTCATAGGGCTACAACTACACACATGTCGGGACGTCGCGGCTACAAGGGGGAGGAAGTGTTATGTACCAGATGTACACACGTCCATAATCTTTCCGAGTGGGTATTTCTGTCATTCCACAAAGAACCGACCACACGGTGAGACCTTGATTTTCACTGCGATGGTCGAGGGCAATTCAGCCAACTGCCCTCACCATCCGATGATCCTTCTTGCACGTTCTGACAACTTTGACCACTTTTGAGAATCATCGACAGAAGTGTCATGACCTTTCAGTCGAATGTGTGACGCATCGAGGCATATCGAGATTTATAAAGACGCATCTCGCATATTCGCCGTCGATCTTCGAAGCCCCCAGATTCCTCGCAAAGCATCTCAATCTGACACTCACGACGTGAATCCACACGTGTCGCTCGGCGATTGACCTTATGACTCCAACTACACCTCGTTTGTAACTCGACACTTGTATATATGTGTTCGTTCATTTCGACACCTATTGTCGAAGCACACTTACAGCTTATCATAAGTTACTCAATTTTCCCAAATTATCAAACCGTGTTCCGCATTGCAAATTCTACCTGTTCATTATCTACACTCCATTTGGCATAATACCTCATCCCTGTGAACCACCTATGTTCCGGAATGCGGGTGGCGTCTGTTACGCAGAACATAGTGTAGGTGGTGAACAGGTAGAAGTTGCGAGGCAAGGCTCGATTAAGCATTTGGGATAGTTGAGAAATTTATAGCCATTGGTTAGTGTACTTCGATGACAAGTGTCAAAATGTTCGAACATATATATACAAGTGTTGAGTTATGAATGAAGCATAGTCGGGTTTATTGGGTCGATTGTCGAGCGGCGCATGCGGATTCGTGCCATGAGTGGTCGGATTCGACAAGGTCCACCGAGAAGTTAGGGGTCTTCGATAATCGACTCTGAAGATGCGAGATGCATATTCATACATTCAGATTCGTCTCGGTGCGTCGAGAAGTCGACCGAAAGGTCGTGACACTTCTGTTCGTAGGTTCACGAGAGTGGTCGAAGCAGTCGGAAGGTTCGAGAGTGTCCACTAAGGATGGGGCAGTTGGCCAGTTTGTCCTCGACCGTCGGAGTGAACAGCGCGGTCTTCGCAACACGGTGGGCTATTTGTGTAGTAACAAAAATGCCCGTTCGGAAAGATTTGGGACTCGTGTACGTCTGGTACGTAATACTTTCCCCCTCTTGGTCGTGACATCCTAGCGCGTATATAGATGTGGTTTGGTGACAACAGAAGTAACCGTCGATGAGATGATTGATGTCTCAGAGGGTTTGCACTTGTTATGCGCGGCATTGTAGTCGTACCACTTCATTTATAACCAATCACCTTTGAATTCTACACTCATTTTATAGTGTACATGCTGTACGGACATCCTAGGAACATTCATAGAAGTTTCCCTTAACTAGCTGTCTATATTCTATAAACAACTATGTTTCGATTTTTTTTCATGTAATAAAAGCAGATGGTGGAAGATTAAGTGACCTAATATGTACCTACTTTCCTACCTTGTCATTTTTGTTCAACCTTTTCTTACCTATCACTGTCCATCTGTCTTTGCACACCATGAATTGAGTTGTCTGGGCCGCGAGGGTGTTTTTTGATTAATGTCCTATACCGAATGTACACTAGCGTACTCTCGTGAGAGAGTTTCCCGGAAGTCGCGAGACGTACACTAGTGTACGGTTCGCGACCTCCACCACATACACTCACTCATACACTCACCATATACAATCCGGGGGGGGGTGGACCGAGCGATGTCGACGGATCAGTCTCCCCCCCCCCCCAATATGGGAAAGTGTATGAGGCGAGTGTATGAGGCGGTGTATGTGGGGGGGTACAAAAAAAATACACTGATGAACTCTTGTGAGAGAGTTTCCCGGAAGTCACGAGATGTACACTAGTGTGCGTCTCGTGACTTCCACCACATACACTCAATCATACACTCACCATATACAATCTGGGGGGGGATGGACCGAGCGATGTTGACGGACCAGTCTCCCCTCCCCCCCAATACGGGAAAGTGTATGAGGCGAGTGAATGAGGCAGTGTATGTGGGGGGGTACGAAAAAAAATACACTAATGAACTCTTGTGAGAGAGTTTCCTAGAAGTCACGAGACGTACACTAGTGTATGTCTCGCGACTTCCACCACATAAACTCCCTCATACACTCACCACATATAATTCGGGGGGGGGGGAGACTGATCCGTCAATGAACTCTTGTGAGATAGTTTCCCGGAAGTCGCGAGACGTACACTAGTGTACGTCTTGCAACTTCCACCACATACACCCACACATACAATCACAATGTACAATCCGGAGGGGGGGGATGGACCGAGGGATGTCGACGGATCAGTCTCCCCCCCCAATATGGGAAAGTGTATGAGGCGAGTGTATGAGGGGGTGTATGTGGGGGGGTACGAAAAAATACACTAATCAACTCTTGTGAGAGAGTTTCCTAGAAGTCGCGAGACGTACACTAGTGTACGTCTCACGACTTCCACCACATACACTCACACATACACTCACCATATACAATGCGGGAGGGAGGGGGGGATGGACCGAGCGATGTCGACGGATCAGTCTCCCCCCCCCCAATACGGGAAAGTGTAAGAGGCGAGTATATGAGGCGGTGTATGTGGGGGAGGTACAAAAAACATACACTAATGAACTCTTGTGAGAGAGTTCCCCGGAAGTTGCAAGACGTACACTAGTGTACGTCTTGGGACTTCCACCACATACACTCCCTCATACACTCGCCATATGCAATCCAGGGGGGGTGGACCGAGTGATGTCGACGGATCCGTCTCCCTCCCCCAATACGGGAAAGTGTATGAGGCGAGTGTATGAGGCGGTGTATGTGGAGGGGTATGAAGAAAATACACTAATGAACTCTTGTGAGAGAGTTTCTCGAAAGTCGCGAGACATACACTAGTGTACGTCTCGCGACTTCCACCACATATACTCCCTCATACACTCGCCATATGCAATCCGGGGAGGGGGGGGGAGGCTCATCCGATCGAGAAGATATCGGAAACATAAATGTGCCCGTATGTGCGAAATGGGTTGCAGATTTAGTTGTTACATAAATAGATGTACGCGGAGTAGGTGTGTTTAGAAATTCTTAGCAGACCTAAAATGGTCTTATATGCCAAAAAAACTATTAGAACCCTCGTAACCTTCTGGGAAACCTTTTGACGTAGGTACCTATACACCCATGGAATAGTGTACAAAAAGACCACAATTAACCATACCTCTACCACTTGACGAGATATTCTGTTATCTTGCATCGTCGTCGGTGGCCGAGGATGTCCTCGATGACGTACTATGTGTCTTTGTCCACTTGAACGGGAGGCGGGAGAGGGACATCCCTGCCAGGGAAGTTCTCTCCGAGGTCTCGGCAGTGCTTGAGTCTGCTAACATGGAACACCGAATGAATTTGCATAGTGCCGGGGAGTTCGAGTCACGCAACCACAGGGGTTTGCATGCGTTCGATCTCAAACGAGCCCAACCATTGGGGTTTGAGCTTCAAACAGTCGGATCTGTGCAGCTTGGTGTTTGCTAAGCTGAGGAGGACTTTGTCTTCAGTGGTGAATATGTCGTTATTACGATGTCGGTCAGCCGCTCGCTTCATTGCTACTTGGGTCTTTGCGAGGATTTCTCGTGTTTCCTCTTAGATGGTGGTGAAGTCTTGGCATTGAACGTTGACCACAGGAATGTTGCTCCGACTTTGTAGTCCAGCTAGTGTGGCGAAAAGTTTGCCATACACCGCATCAAATGGGATTTTACCCGTTGCGGTGAAAACTGCCGAACTGTGTACGATTTTGGCAGTTGGGAGTTTTTGTGTCCAATCCGTCATGTGAGGATCGCACATTGTTCAGAAAAGTTGTTTGAGCGTCTGATTTTTCCGCTCGATTTGACCGTCGGTTTGAGGGTGAAACGCCGTTGAAAGTTTAATTATGCTGCCTTAGTGAGTCATCAGTGTCCACCTGGTCCGGTGTTGTGGCACTCCTCGAGCAGCATACACCGAAGTTAGCCGTTCAGGGAAATGACCACTTGGTGAGTGAAGCGCCGTTGCCAATCAATTTACACGGTGGAAACCACCAGATACGCGTGGCAGAAGCCAACATCAAGAAGACGGCATTCGGAACCCGATATGGGCACTTCCAGTTCACGGTCATGCCGCTCGGACTCACGAATGCCCCGACAATGTTTATGGAGGAATTGAACAACATTTTCCATCCGTACCTCGACAATCTTGTCGTAATGTACCTTGACGGCATCCTGGTGTAGAGTCGCACCTCGGAGATGCACGATGGACATCTTCGAAAATTCCTTGAAGTTTAACAAAGAGAGGATTTTTTCGATAGCTCTCGAAATGCGACTTCGGTCATCGTTCTATCAAGATTTTGGATACGTCGTGAACGGTGGACCCGAAAAAGGTGGCTATAGTCGCTGAGCTCGGTCAGCTCATGATCGCTCATCCGCCGCTACATCGTGGGTCACTCAACTAGAGGCAGATATCACTTCTATCATTAATGCTGACCTAGACTATTCCGCTAATCCAATCGACCCTTGGATTGTACCGGTACATGAATTCTTGCCCGAGGAAGATTTTGTGGTCGCTGATTGGGCAAGTCCTCCATACCGTTACATTGTGTAGATCTTTGATTTGCATCCAAAGTGGCTCACAAAGTCAATGGATCTGTAAACGTTTGTCGTCGGGTTTTCCCTTGAAAACTTCTGGTTTGGTGTGCAAATCCAACTTCCGAACCATATTGTTGTTAGCATACTTGTGAGAATCTCCTCCATCCAGTAGTGCCAGTGTCGTTCCGCGACTTTTAAAACCTCTCCGTTGTAATCATAGCAGTACCCCTGGATGGTCATCCTCGTACCCCTCACTGAACTTTGCCATCCCAGGAAGCCTCGTCTGTGGTGATGTGGAACGCTCAGATGTGCAACCAGTCGTCGCGGAATTTCCTGACCGACAGGAGCCTCACCGTCTACTCTGCCCTTTGTCGTTTCCCAATTCTTCAGTATTTTCTATGAATTCCATACCCTTTTGGCTTGTTGTTGCCGTTTTTGGCAGCCGTGAGAATATGGCCATGTTTTCAGTAAGTCTAGTAGAGTTGTTGATCGCGCTGATCGATGGCATCAATCTCCATCAGAGACGAGGTTTCCGCCGACTATGGCTTTCCTTCGCCACGATACGGATTGTGCCTTTGGGATGGCCATCCATTGGATTCTTACATCCTAACATTGTAGTCGGCATTGCCCATGTGGTCTGCTGCTACGACCACTCGTGGAAGATCGTCATGGATATCGAAAATAACAATTGCTCACCGAATATCCCGGTTCAAGCCATTTTTGCGGTAGGAATACAGTTTTTCGTGGACAAGGTCACTGCCTGTGATGATTTCAAAGAGACACCTAGTGTATTTATCCAAGCTCGACTACTCACGCAGACGTTGGAGTCTGTACCATGTGTCAGACTTCTCGTCAGCTTTCCAAAGTGAGTAGGTGTAGCACACGTGAAGTTGCTCCATGTTTTCGGTGGTGTGAGAGAGTCATGCCATGTCGGACTGATCTTCTAGAGAGGTAATTCACTTGTGGTTGATGATGTGAGAGCGGTCGTGAGAGCTCTTGATGGAGCTCCATCAATCTCCTACTACCATTGGATGGCCTTTAGATCGGACCACCAACTTAAAGCCATGCCATGGAAAAGCAAGGCTGCAAGGTCAATATTCTTTTATTTGTTGTTGGCCCCAGCAGAGGTGAAGTATACCTCAAACCTTGTCAGCCACATCCTACCTGTTGGTCCCTTTGAGTTTGTGATATCAAACGGCTAAGCGAGTACCTATTGAGTTTTGGGTTCAATCAAGACTTGCAGTCTTCTCTCTGTGTATACTACTTCGTGTGCATGAGAAACTCAAAGCTCTTCCATCACCGGGTTGAGTTGTTGGAGCAAATGGATGTTGGGGCTCTCGAGTCCCAGCAATTTCTTTTACATGTCTTCGTTCATTCGTGCTTGTCGGTTGGTACATTCCATCATGCCAGGTGTCAAACCAACGTGCTGTGGCGGGGGCGAAGGGTTTGCCAAGCCCGAGGGGTCCGTCACCGGATTGGCCGTCGGCTTCGTCGGTACTACACCATTCGCCGCAAAAGTTTTTACTGCCGCCTGGTTTGCTTGGAGAGCGTCTTGTTCACGTGCTGCTGATTCGCTATCGCCCGAGTACTCTCCGGTGACTATTGCTTGTCGTCAGATGCACTCCCTCTGTTTATTGTTGTCGTCACGAAGTCCACAATCTTATGAATAGTAAATATGTGCTAGTAACTCATGCGGGCTTTTCTTCAGGTAGTGAATGTGTCGGTTGTCCCTCTAGTGTTGTTGCCCTGGGATACCAAGTGTTACACTGAGCGGAATGTAAGTGGTCCTTGTGAACACAAGGATGAGGTGCGGAACAAATGTCGATTTGGGATTTGGGGAAAAATGGATTATTTGTATTAAGTAACAAGTTTTCTTCCATGAAAAATGTTGAGTGAGTCAAGCACATATGTACAATGCCCAGAATTAGAATGAGGCATAAGTCGGGTCATCGCCATTTGAGCCGAGCGACGTGTGCGAGGTCACTTCGTTAGTGGCGTAGTCGACAAGCTCTTCCAAGAGGTCGGGGGGGCTTCAAGAATATCTGGAAACTTCTTTATGGAAGTCAAGCATCATCAAGAAGTCAACCGAACGATATCAAAACATCGATATGGTTCAAGAAGTCGACTAAACAATATCGAAACATTGATATAGTTACTGAATCGTTTGGAACGAATGGGATGGATAATCTACATCAAGAAACAAGTGAAATTGAATGACTAGTGTTGAACAAGTCGGGCACATACACACAATGACAAGACCCACAATGAGGCACATGTTGGATCTTTGACAAATGAGTTGAGAGACATATGGGATTTTGGGTCCTGATTGGTCGCTTCAAGAAATTTCACGCAAAATTCAGGGGGTTTCAAGAAAGTCAACAAGTCTCTGAACTCCACAATTGGGAAATTCTGTCATTAGATTTATGGCCCATCACGTGTCAGCCTATGGATTTTAAAGCCAATCAGTCGTGGGCAATTTTCCCACCTTCCCTCACCTCTGGTGTCCAGTTCGAGAGGTTTCTCATAACTTCGACCACTTTCTCAAATGGTCAACACAAGTGTCACAAACCGCATAAATGTTTTGGTGCTGTTTGGTTTAATTTTCGAGGGCGCTGGAATTCAATAAAATTGCGCCTCAATATTCTCAAAAGCCCCCCAAATTCTCAGCAGGGCTTCTCGAAGCGACCACTCACGGCGTGACCTTACACGCGTCGCTCGGCATGAGCACCTAGGACCCAACATACGTCTCATTGTGATTCTAATCATGGTATACGTATGCTCGAATGTTTTGACACTTCCCATCAAAATACATATACTGCTTATTGTAAATTACCCATTCCTCTCAATTCTTTGTATCGTCTACTCGTCCACACCTCATCCCTATGAACCACTTATGTTCTGCTCGACGCAACATTTGGTACCAAAACCACTGGCGCTGGAGGGGAAACCAATGCATTAACTACTAGGCAATAGAGAAATTACTAGAGAACTTCCTAGCCTTGCTGTTGCTGATGTGGCGACAGTGCCCAATCAGCAAGCTCACTAGCAAGCACGCAAGTGCAAAGGTTAGGCTAAGGAGATCACAAAGTCTCATAAGCTCCAATACCGTAGGTATGCATAGAGGAATGAAAAATGAATAGTTCACAGCATAAATACATACTGCAGCACACAACGGTTGATGTATGACACAATTTCATTTTTTCCTAAACCCGGCCCAAAATCACTTGTTTGGCCATAACTCTACGCACAGTCATCCAAATGCTACACCGCCTGAATCTATAAATGTAAAATCTCGAGCCAAATTCTACGATTGGTGACATGGACAGGTCCAATATCGATTGGTGGACACACAATACAAAACATGCAAATCGAGCTCAAGATTCAACCCACCGAGAAATCTCTAGCGACCGTTGAAAAACTTTGGAGCATCTCAGAAAGTACCCGGGACGTTGTGGTAGTCGTCTGGCAGTTGCTGGTGGCTGGATCCACCACCCATCAGTGCACCAGCCCCAACTAGTTCTGCATCTGGGATCTACACGAGCATGGGCACTGCCGAGTGGTCACAGTTAGTTGTACGTGGACAAGGAGAACTCACATCACAACACCCCTCCATGACTTGATGGTACGCATGTCCCTGCACATGCAAAACTAACCTAGGTGCGCCACGAGACAATCTCAGCCACTCCCAGGTAAGGGGCGAAGCCCGAAAAATGAATGACCACAATGAAATTTCTATGCGCCAGAACCTTGGTCAGGAAGTCAGCGCGGTGCATGTCCGTGTTGACCCAGATGACGGATATCACCTGTTTCTTCATAAGACCACGCACAAATTGATGCTCAATAGCAATGTGTTTCATGCGTGCATGAAGTACACGAGAGTTCTCTACAATGGAAAGTGCACTATGGTTGTCACAATGCAAAATGATATAAGGAACATACTGATTCAACTCACAAAATAGACGTTGTAGCCGTACCACCAGCTTCAACGGAATGTACTGAGCCTCGGATGAGCTACATGCAATGCATCGTCACTTGCCGCTATGCCAGTGATGCCACCTAGCAAGAACGCATAGCCTATCCGAGTGTGCCTGCCAGGAATCCACGCCTAGTCATTTTCTATGTATCCATTGCCTTCTATTGAACACTACCCTCGAAAGCACGGTCCTAGGTACAGTATGGTGACCACGTAACGTAGCACTCGCACAATTGCGTGGTGGGCTCTCTTCCGAGGAAACTATGAAATTGTACAAGGAGGTTGACTATAAAGCGACGTTCGGTCGTGTGGTAGTGGCCAAGTACATCAGAGAGAGAATGGGGCACAAGTCCAGGGTCCAATCCATTGTCTCCCTCATCTCCGATGGATCATCCACCTTCATAACATCATGCCCAACTGGTGTGATGGGGGTTGAAGCTTTGGGAACTTCACCAAGGAGGTCAGTAAACTTCTCCTCTAGAATGCGGGTGTAACATGCCTAATGCAACAAAATAGTTCACCATTAATGATCACGTATGGTCTCCATCCCAAGAAACACAGCACTAGGACCAAGGTCCTTCATCCTGTAGGCAAGAAGAATGATTGTCTTGGCCTCCTTCACCACCTCAATTGAAGAAAAAGAAAACAAGAGGTCATCCACATAGAACAAGATGGCAGTGAACCTCTCAGCTGCAAGTCTAAGAAAGAAGGACGGGGTGGCGTCACTCTGTACGTACCCGGCACATTTCAGTGTGCTAGTGATCTCCTCATTTGAGTAGTGGGATTTTTTATTCAAGCCGTACAAGGCCTTGCGCAAGTGCAAAGCATTGTGATCAACCTCAAACCTTGGTGTATGGACAGTGAAGATCTTATCCTCTAGACTTCAATGGAGGAACAGGTCTCCTCCATTTGCAACAACTCCCAGTCTTAGTGAGCAACAACTCCAAGCAGAGCTTGTACGGTGGTCATACAGGCAGTGGGTGCAAAGGTGTCGATGAAATCCACACCCTCAACATGTGAGAACCTCTTGGCTGTCAAGCAAGCCTTGTAGTGATTCGGTGTTGCATCATGCTTCACCTTCTTGCGAAAGACCCACTTGGCCAGTCATCTTTTTGCCCTGGCGGGATGTCGACAAGCTCATAGACACCGTTCCCATGGATGGCTCTCAGCTCATCGTAACAAATATCACACTAAAAATTTGTGCCCTTAGCCGAAAGTGCCTCCATCCACATGCCTGGATCAAGCGTCATTGATGGAGAGCTCAACGTGGGTAAGAAACACGTCATTGGACTCTGCCTGACCACGACAAGATCGAGTGTTACATCACAAGCGACTGATAAATTTCAGCAGACCAACTTGTGACCGACAGGACACACGGAGTGTACCTCAGTGTAGTTTCCCTGGACACTCAGGCCAAGGGCCTTCGTGGCGAGCTCGCCACTCTGAACACTACAAGTTGGGCATTTAGGTGCCAAATTTGTACTCCGCTGAGTCTTTGAGGTCAATGGTCAAATAGGACCATCGGGCTTGTAAGAGTAGCCCAATGATGACGTGCTCAAATCGCCCTATGGAGTAGGCTGTTGGGCGAGAGTCGCAAGGGCTGTGGACTCGCATGGAAGGGCACATGGCATAAGAGAAACATGGACAGGCAATGGCTTGCATGTAGGATGAGCAGGTGTAGGCACAGGAGTAGGTGTGATTGGATGTTATCGACGCGACATGAGGTGTGCCTGAGGGAACTGACGCTCGCAGGGGATGAAGTGTGCCGAAGGGAACTGATGATTACACGGGATTTGGCGGGTTCAAGGGGAATAATCCTGGCATGAGAACAGGTGTGCATGAGGAGAGTGATGCTTGCACGTGATTAGGTGTGCAAAAGGGAACTGACACTGACACGGGATCAAGTATGTTTGTGGGGACCGATGAGGAGGTTGCCATCGACTCAAAGGGAACCTGCAACATGGAGCTGAACTCCTAAAGAAGTGTTGTCATCGTTGCATGGATCTCAACTACAAGCAGTGTCCAGACCAACTCCTAGTCGCGTGGAGGGTTCACTCTAATGCCAATATCACTGACCTTCTAGAATGGACGGAAGATGACAAAGTCTTAGGACACGGTGAAGAGCAAGCCGCATATGGCTGTTACCATAACTTGTATCTACCGATTGTCGCTTGAGTAATATGGCCCAAAACATTTTGCACCAACCCACAATTGGAAGATGGTCTCCCGGGCGTCAAACCCAATATCACTATCATAGCGTACTACTAGGACCTTGAAGTCCTTCGGTCATCGATCCGTGGGAAGGGTGACCTTAGGGGCATGCTTGAGTGTACAAGGAATTGGAAGCCCACCAAAGGATGCGTTAGGAGACTGCTGTAGTGAAAACAAAGGCATAGGAAACTCAAAAACATTTGCAAGAGTGGTGTGCTCATCTAACTGAGACAGCTCGTCCCCTCGACAGCCTCTCACCACAGGAGGCGAGAAGCATGATGAGTAGCTACTCAAGGGCCTCGTAACTACTTTTTTCGGTCGTCGTTATTTGCATTTCTATTATCGACTCCAGCTGACAGTTGTTGTTGCATGCCCTCTAGCTACATGCCCTACTGTTGAATGTCCTAGAGTGGTGCTCTAGCTACGGTTAACAAATGCTACTGCATCCTCTGTAGCATCTTCAGAATCTCCTCTAAGTTAGCCGCCTACGCCGCCTGCTGTTACCGGATGTCCTCTTATGCCTCAAACATGGAGCCGATGACCTGGGAGTGAGGACTAGACGTGTCAGCCATGGTGCCAAAGCCAAAAGGAGCAGTATGCCCCTTTTGCTTATTTGCTCCAGGCGGCATGTGGAGTGCCCCGTATGGCAAACCACAAACGTGGTTAGATTGAAAATCCGGCTGCGTTTCTTGAGGGCTCAGGATGTGTAGTTGACGTCCAGGGCAAAAATGTGGCCAAGTCAGTGATGACGTCATTACAAAGGATGCTAACCTTAGCAAGGCAATGTTGGCATTAGCACACAACATGCCGACGTTTACGCTGGCCAGGTACCAGTGGCCTTCTACTGATGTGGACTTTTTTTTAGTCTTAAGGATACGCAAATCCCCTACTCGTGATTGTGCAGGCATTGCATAGTCGCTTCGCAACTCCAATGCAATCTACTTATTGTTGTGTAGTTCCTTTTCCACAATGGACAGCAGCCACAACAGTTGCTGGAAAGGCTATTGTTGTTGTTATGTTGTTGTGGCTGCTATAATGCTGTTTTTTCTATTGTGCTATTGTGCTTGGGACTACTTCTTGCTGCTTCTGCTACAATGCTGCTCCCTATTGCTGCCACAATTTGTTACGATGGTCGCTACGCGGTGTTGCTGCTCGCAGCAGCCACTGCAGGTTGCTGCTAGGAGCTACTTCTCTCCTCTTTTTTTTGTCCTTGATCGTAACCACGCAAGTTGCTCCCGCCACCTGGTGTTATTATTGCCGCTCAGTGTGGTTGCTGAAGATTGTCATTTCCAATGTTGTTGTTGCTATGGCGTTGGTGGTAACTCACGACGCTAGGATTGGTATTGTCGACAATGTTGTTGACGACGAGATGGCGTCTCCATTGCCAATGATTGCTACACTGGGTCCTCGGACACAGATACTACATCGACTCTCATTATCGCTGCCTATTTTGCACCTCTATGACATAGCTCGACAAGAAGGGTCTGATTACTCTGGTACCATGAAAAAATACTAAGAGCTTCCTAGCATTGCTCTTGCTGATGTGGCGACATTGTCCATTCAGCTAGCGCACTAGCAACAAAACAGGTGCAAGGAAAAGCAAGGTTTATGCTAGGGAGACACGCAAAGTCTCACCGCCACGGCACACAATGAGTGATGCACGTGACAGTGCCAAAGTGTCCTAAAATCGGCCCATGTCCACAAATTTGGCCACAACTCTGCGTATAGTCATCCAAACACTACTTTGTCTGAACCTGCAGATGTAGGATCCCAAGGTGGTGGTAACATGCACAGGTCCAACATTGATCAATGGACATACAACACAAAACATGCAAATCGGGCTCAAGAGCTAGCATAAAAATGGAATTAAAGTAGCTTTGAACAAACTGGAGAGTATCCGAGCAAGCCCCTGGGACACTGTGCTAGCTGTCTGGCAGCTGTTGGTGGATCCATTGGTGCTCCAGAGCCAGCTGGATCCGCATCCGGGTTTCGCACACGCATGGACATGGCCGAGTTGGTCACAATGAGCTCTATGGACAGGCACGGACTACTCACATCACACTTGCAATATCCTGGAATAAGTCTTTAGCGCATCCCACCGCTCAAAGCTTTGAAAACCTCACGATGACAACGGTGAGCTAGAGGAGCACACCAGAAGATAGGAAGTGGAAATCGACAAACTCCCGCAATGGATAAGCAGCAACGCGTGAACTACGACCCTCTTCAGACAGACCAGGTAGCAGCGATAGCCGTGGCCATTTCTGGGACAATTAACACAACACCAAAAACCCCCACGGCCAACCCAATGACATACCGTACTCCCGCCGAAATTTGCAAATTAATTAATTATAAATTTTTGGGGTCCGGCCCAGAAATTAGTTCTGGCTCTCTTGCTAGTGGGCGGAACTTATTTTGGAAATGGCCTTCCAAAAATTCCGGTCTGAAAAAACAGATGGAGTTCGGCTCTTGGTGGATTCACCATCGACGCAACAGCAACGCTCGATTTGCGAGTATGTGGTGTGCTGTCTCCCACGATGTTGGCACAGCGAGCGACAGCACACCACGCTCGAGCAGACAGCGAAGTGTGTGCGAGCTGGGACTAGAACAGGTCGTTTTGAATTTATAAGTTCTCTTCCTCCTTGACCCCCCCTAGCCAACGGCCCAAAATTCAGCCCCAGGTGCTCGAATAAAGCAGAAAAAGAATTCCCTCCCAAATGACCTTCCGAATTTTAGGCAATACGGTACCTCTCGGGCTCGGCAAACCATCCCTCCCCATTGTTGCCCGTTGGGAAGACACCTTGTGTGACAAAGGCACTCGCTGACAAGCTTGCATCAACCAAGATTTGTACCAGAAGCTATTAGAACTCACGAGCCTCAACACCCATTTTCCCCAATGATTCAATGCGGCCATGGAGGAGCTTCACAATTCCCGTGCCCGTGAACTAGTCCCCACGAGAAGAAACATTCAACTCTTGGGTGAACCCCACATTTTACAGGTACTCCTTCAGCCATTGGATCTTGTAAAATCAAAAGACCGACAATCAAGATGTGTTGGACAAGTTTGGAGGTACACCTTACCACTGCTGGGGTCGACAATGATAAAAAGAATATAAACCTCATGGCCTCACTTATGCATGGTACGACATGAAGTTGCTGGTGTCATGCAAAGGCCATCCAACGACAGCAGGAGACCGGCAAAGCCCTATCAACAGCTCACGCCGCCACTCTCACAGTGTCAACTGCAAGCATTCTGCCTCCTGAGCAAACAAATCGGATGTGACACTGTTGGTTTTTGCACATCTCTCATTGTGCTCTGTTGTGTCCTCCCGGCTTGTGTACATCGGCGTGCAGATGACTGACGGCGAGACTCGACACTGATGGAGTGTCGTCCGGTGGAGCCGACGCACGCTGAGGTCTTCTCGCGGTTCGCTGGAGCCTCCTCTCTCAGGCGACGCGCTCAGCTCCATCGGCAGGCCTCCTCGGCGGTCGTGCTGCCGGCGGTCATTGACACCGCATTTGCTGCTTGCATGCGTCCAGTGCATCCCATTGCGTCTGCATCGTCATGCACTGCCTAGGGTCCCAGTTGCATGTTGCATGGCCCTGTTTGGCAGCATAAACCGTTGTGGACATTATCTGGGTTTAGGCTGCCATAACTCCTCGCTACTATTTTTCTAGCAAATTCTGACCGCACGGCTGCGTTCGCAGCGGCGGTATTATGGTATGGTCCAGTTTTCAGGCAAAACGGACGACGCCCGGGTTTTGGGCTGTCGGCTGTCTGGCAGGCCTCACCGAGAAAACCTGCCAGCCTGAACTGAGCTATTTTCTGATTGGCTGTTGAACTGAGTAACAAGCTCTACAGAGCTGGGGGGGGCCTAGAACTTGGAGGGGTCTCCCATTGTTGTTCATTCTTCATTCCTAATCAGTCACTTACAGTTTTCAGCTGCTTTCTGGCGCTAACACTGGCGCGCGCATTTCTGAGTAACAAACCCAGAGCTTCCAGACTTAGACTCTAGAGCAGCAGACTGAGGGGGCAGCTGACTTAAGCAACGAGCGTGGAAGCCCGCACGCTGCATCAACAACGCTGCTGCCCCAACCTGCTGCCTAGGCTATTCCTTTTTGGTATCAGAGCCAGAGCGTAGCAGCAGCAGCAGAAGACTGACGAACAGGTGCCAGACAACGCCGGCGGACCTCCATACGCGCCAGTGCAGGGGAAATGCTGCCGGATTTTTTCCGGCAGCATTGAACCGCCTGGTGGCGGCGTCAGATTTTTTCCCACGGCCACTGGGCCAGGGGAAATGCTGCCGAAATTTTTTCGGCAGCACTGACCCCCACGCGTGACGCGAGGAGGTGAGCGGCAGGCGGCGTCTGACGTCTGCGGGCGACGACGCAAGCGGCGACCGTCACCCAGGTGCAGTGACTGGCACCGCCAGCAGCAGCAGGCGGCAACAGCAGCTCGCAGCAGCACGCAGCAGCAGCAGCTAGCGGCAGCAGCAGCAGCAGCTCACGGCAGCGGCAGCAGCAGCGCACAGCAGCGGCAGCAGCGTGCAGCAGCAGCAGCTGCGGGCAGCAGCAGCCC
>SZWC01007273.1:17147-52071 GCA_023375785.1 Penium margaritaceum | reverse complement strand
CGCACGCACGCACGCACGCACGCACGCACGCACGCACGCACGCACGCACGCACGCGCGCGCGCGCGCACACACACACACACACACACACACACACACACACACACGCGTACGCGCACGCGCGCGCGCGCTCGTGCACGCACGCGCGCATGCAGGCACCCATGCACGCACGCATGGTCACGGTTACAGTCACAGTCACAATCACAGTCACAGTCACAGTCAGTCACAGTCACACTGTGACAGTGACAGTGACAGTGACAGTCACAGTCACAGTCGCAGTCGCAGTCACAGTCACAGTCACAGTCACAGTCACGAGTAGAGCAGCGTACAAGTCTCCATTGTCCACACAGATTCATGCACAGCTCTGTACACTTTGTGGCATTTTTAGCCGTCTTGCAGAATGCCTCAGAATTACCTTCCCTACTGTGTTCATCTCTCGCTAGATTCTGGCTTGGCGGATTCCAAGGAAACGGGGAAAGCTCCTCATACATGCTCCCCTCCCCCCACCGGAGGAGATCCCCTCCAGAGACGATCGTCGCGCTCTTGTGAAATCCTTAGTGGCGAATTTGTGTGGCTCAGCGCAACAGCGTGATGCAATCTGTTCCAGACAAGAACAGATGCTGTTTGGCCGTCAGCCACTAACCAAGCCTCCCTGTGAGCCCAAAACCGGTTTGTCGTTCTCCAACATTTTTCTCTCGCACTTTGCGACCCCTCTGTTCTGACGACTGAAGACATCTCCTCCTGCTGCCGCGAGGCAAGACGAGACGCCTGCCAACGCCACTGCCGTCCACACGTGTGCGCGCACAGGACCTGGAGTGCCGCAACACCACCCTGGCACACCAACCACTGCAACCACCAACCCTCGAGTGCCGTGGACAGTGCCCTCGCACCACTGCAGCATACCACAGCAGAGCACCGCAGCAGCATGCCACAGCAGCATGCCACAGCAGCGCACAGGGGTGGTGGTTGATGCAGTGAAGCAGCTGAGCTTTCTCAATGGAATGAACTGCAACCAAGCAGAGGCCAACGCAACGAAGCAAAATGCAGCGCAAAGAACTAGAAAGCACCAAACCGCGCCGTGCCGCACCGCACTGCACCGCACCGAACCGCACGACACCACACCGCACTGCACCACGCTCCACCGCGCAGTGCTGCGCCGCGCCGCACCACACCACACTGCACCATTCTGTACCACACTGCACTGCACCGCAATTCCACGCATCACAACACAACACAACACAACGCAATGCAATGCCATGCAACGCAATGCAACGCAACGCAACGCAAGGCGATGCCAAGCCAAGCGGCGCTGATACTACAGACGCACCTTGGTTTGGGCGTCCAGCAGCAACTGCTCCAAATCCTCCGGCAACGACGCTTCCCTAGCTGCCCACTCCTCGGCCGTGCCACTGCCACTACCGCTGCTGCCACCACTCCCGCCATCTTGCTGGCCTGAGATAGGACGGGTTGGCGACGCCGGACACGTGGCGGCACCGCACTGGCGCGATCTGGACGGTGCCGACGCCGCATCCGAAGGGTCCGGCGACAAGCAGTTTCCGTTGTCCCCCACACTTTGTACCCTGTCGTCGGCTGTGGCTGTGGCAGTGGCTGCCAACAACGCCGTCAGTGCCAATACTGGCCACGCCACGCCAGCGCCAGCGCTCCGATGTTTCGGCCTCAATCGGCCCATGAGTGGAGTGGTGCTGCTAGCGGTATACAAGCCTGAGCGTAGGTCGTAGCTGCAGCGGCCACGGCAGCGACGAGTGCGACGGGGAGGGCTGCAGTGAGAAGCTAAGCGCATGGACATGGGGGAGAAAGATGCAATTTTAGCAATGTTTTTAAAGTGGGGGGGATTCCAGTTTACCCACCATTTGAGAACGTTCTACGCAGGTTACCCACGTTTGAAAACTTCATTGCCGTAATAGCCAGTCGTGGGAGAAGATGACTAGTATGCCCACTTTTCGGCAGGCCCCTTCTGTTCTCCCGACACTTTTTAATCGGTGACCACAATGTCCAAAGTTAAAAAACGAAGCATGCTTTACCCACTCTTTACGAGGTGACTCCATTACCCACTTTGGACATCCGCTCGTCACTAAACGTGACGATGGTCTGGGAGTGGACCATGCGGCAAGCGGTTCCAGACCCACGTCATGTAGGAGAAGCCCTCAAAGGCAAAGGACTCCGGTAGACCGCACTCAGACCGCATAGCGCGAACCGCATCCTCCATGGTGCGGTTCCAACGCTCAGACACACCGTTCTGCTGTGGTGTAGCAGGGGCGGAAATCTGGTGAAAGATACCGTGCTCGGCAAAGTAGGCATCCATCTCGCCCAAGAACTCGCCACCACGATCTGAGCNACGCTCAGCCATCACAAGCCACAGGCGGACCGCCAATGCGCCATCGCTCTTGTGGCGGAGGCTGTAGACCCACCGCATCCGGGTGAAGTCATCAGTCAGGGTAAGAACATATCGACCCCGATCAGAGAGGGACTCGACTGGGAGAGGACCGAGAAGGTCCGAGTGGACCAACTCTAGTGGGCGCAGTGCCCGGGAGGAGGAGTCAGGGTAAGAGCAGCGATGCATCTTACCCTGGACGCAAAAAAGACAGTCGGTCTTGGGCGGCTTCTCAAAGGAAGCTGCGTCAAGACCAAGGGCTGGCTGAGTGCGAATGAGCTTGGACACATTGTCCGAGCTCACATGGCAGAGGCGACGATGTAACAAACGCTGGTGCTCAGGGGAGAGAACACCAGTGACAAACACTCGCGCAGAGGAGAGAGGTGGAGAAAAATCAGAGGGAGTGCAACGAGACACACGATACAGGTCATCAACGACAGAGGAACGAAGCACGATAGCGCGTGTGTCAAGAGCAGTCACTGTGGCAGAGTCAGCAGAGTGCTCAACAGTGAGACCCATCCTGGTGCATGCACGAACAGAGAGCAGGCTGAGCTGAAGAGCAGGGACAAAGAGCACATCAAAAATGTACAAGGAGCCAGACGGACCATCAAACCGCACAACTCCAACTCCCTGCACAGGCAACGACTGACCAGACCCTGTGCGAACAGACCAAACGGACGCAACGGGACCGAGCACAACGAAGTCACTACGACGACTGGTCATGTGATGGATGGCCCCTAAGTCTATCATCCAGGTGCCACCCGGCTCACGACCAGTCGTCGACACTGAGCAACGTGCCACAGAACACTCTGCCTCTGCTGGACGCTCAGCAGAGGACCCAGGACAACGACGAACAACACGGATCTGTGACTCGTCAAGCCAGTCGGTACTGTCAGGTCCATCCTCATCGCAAGCCATCATAGCCCCACCACAAGCATCATCACGAGCAACAGATGCAGTAAGACAAGCTGTATCGAGACCACTTGACTGTGATAACATACTCGCACCTCCCTGAGTACGAAGCGCCAGCAGCTGACGAAGCTCCGCGATCGTGCGATCCCGAGGGTCCACANGCCACAGAACACTCTGCCTCTGCTGGACGCTCAGTAGAGGACCCAGGACAACGACGAACAACACGGATCTGTGACTCGTCAAGCCAGTCGGTACTGTCAGGTCCATCCTCATCGCAAGCCATCACAGCTCCACCACAAGCATCATCACGAGCAACAGACGCAGTAAGACAAGCTGTGTCGGGACCACTCGGTTGTGATAACATACTCGCACCTCCCTGAGTACGAAGAGCCAGCAGCTGACGAAGCTCCGCGATCGTGCGATCCCGAGGGTCCACATCACCGCTGCCGCCTGATGAAACGGATGCGTCTGCTGCACTCGTGGTCGCGGCGCGCCCAGTCCGTGTGTCACTCGAGGAAATCCGCTGCGTGTGCGCAGCCTGAAGGCCGCGCATGATCCGAGTCCAGTCAAGGGGCTGCTCACACTCCGTGTAGCGGTGAGCGCCTCCACAGTTGTAGCAGTGGACAGAACGTCCACTGCCACTACTCGCCGGCTGCTGCTGCTGCTGCTGTCCCTTCCCACGTTGCTTCTTCCCCTTCTTCCCCTGTGCGGCCGCTGCAACGCCCTGAGTGTGGCCGCTCGGTGTAGAGGAGGAGGAGGAGGAGGAAGCGGTGGAGGTGGGACTGGTGAGCAGGGACAGAGGCGTAGGAGGGGTCGCAGTCACTGCTGCAACAAGTGGACTCTGCTGATGGGCGATGGCAGCCTCATGAGCCGATGTGGCCTGGATGAAGTAGCGGTGGGCCCAAGGAAGGAGCTGTAGTGACTCTGACAACTCAGAGAGAGCCACACGATCGAAGCCCGTAAAGAGCTTCACGTGGTCCAAATGCGCCCCCATCATGATGGCGTCGAGTGCCCACAGCTGCGTCCCGCCCCCGGTCCCAAGGCGCGTGTAAAGGCGCATCGCGCGCCTCTAGTAGTCAGCTGCAAGCTCCGTGGGACCCTGACGGAGGGAGTGAAACTCACGTAGTCGGGCCGCCCTCGTGGCATGGGTCTCCGCAGCGAGAAGTGTCAGGGCCAGCTCCCACCCCTTACGTGGATCTGCTCCAGTCCCGGTCCCGGGCTCACCAAGAAAGGGTCGGAAGTCGACCACAGTCTCCCGCGGCATGGCGTAGAGGAGACCCTGCATCGCTCTCGCTGCTGTCTGGACCTGGTGAGCGTCGCGGGTCTGGTACTGGCTGTGGTAGTAGGGCCAGACACCCTCAGAATCGGCCCACACCTGAAACAAGGTCTCCCAGCAATCAAAGCCCTCCTCACTATCGTAACGGGGTGGAGGTGTCTCAAAGTCCTTCGGTCGCCGCTCCGTGGGGAGGGCGANAAGCACACGAATCTCGTGCTCGCGTGAGTCATCCTCAATCTCCTCCTCATCCCAGGAGTCCACCTGTGATGAGTGATGCTGAGGCCGCGGCGCTGCGTAGGGCGTAGACTGCTGAGCAGATGGTGCAGCTCCAGTAGATCCTCCAGGTGGCTGCTGTGAAGCCATCGAACGACCCCGCAGTAACTCTGTGATCTCCTGCAATGCGTCGGACTGCCTCTGCTGCTGCCGGCGCATCTCGTCCTGTGACCGACGAAGCTCGTCGATCATGCGTGACTGCGATCGCGGACTCATAACGCCCGAAGAGGAGGAAGAGGGGTCAACGAGTCCTTTGTCCTTGCCACGGACCGGCGCCATCGCAACGCTCAGTATGGGGCCGAACGTAAAAAATACTCCAAACAAGAAACTGACAGCGTTTCTCGAGGAGTTGAAACGTCTAGAAAAATTGACGTTTTGACCCCAAAACTGCTGACGTCAGCAGAGTCGGTGATGACGTCAGCGTTTTTTACGCTATCGAAAAAAACTAGCGTTTTTTTTCGCCAGAGTTTTTACGCCAGCGTTTTTTTCGCCAGCGTTTTTTTTTTGGACGGTCACGCGAACCCCGCGTGACCGGTGGGGGTGACCTCGTCACCCCCTGCTCGCGGCTGTGCAGGGGCTACGCAGGCCTGTGCAGTGCCACACAGGCCTGCGCAGTGCTGCGCAGTTTCTGCGCAGCTGCGCACCACTGCTGTGCAGCAGCAGTGCTGCGCAGGCTCGCCGCTGCGCGGATCTGCTTCTGCTGCGGTGCTG
Source organism: Penium margaritaceum (assembly GCA_023375785.1). Classification (NCBI taxonomy): domain Eukaryota; kingdom Viridiplantae; phylum Streptophyta; class Zygnematophyceae; order Desmidiales; family Peniaceae; genus Penium; species Penium margaritaceum. Next base: position 46,509 of record SZWC01007273.1, on the reverse strand, counting down.
TAGCCGCTGCCGCTGCTGCAATGTTGCTGCTGCGCTGCTGCTGCTTCGCTGCTGCTGCTGCGCTGCTGGTGCTGCTCGCGGCTGCAAGCTGGTGCCGCCGCTGCGCGCTGCCACTGCTCGCAGTCGCCGCCGCAAGCTGCTGCTGCGAGCTGCTACTCCCTTTTTTTTTGTGTACAGGCTTGGCAGCCAGACACGGCTGCTGCTGCCACCCGGTGCTGCTGCTGCCAGCCGGTGCTGCTGCTGCTGGCCGGCGTGGCTGCTGGATCTCGTCACTGCCGCAGCTCCACTTGCTACGGTGGTGGCGATTGCGTGGTGACGTCGCTACTGGTAACGTCGGCTGCGACGGGTCCCAGGATGTGGCGGCGGCGGTGACTCTCACTGCTGCTGCCTGTGCTGCGTCTCTGCGGCGCAGCTCAGCGAGAGGGGTCTCGCCACTCTGATACCATGAGAAGTTGCTAGGAAGCTTCCTAACCTTGCTGGTGCTGATGTGGCGACACTGTCCAGTCAGCTGACGCACTAGCAAGCAAGCAGGTGTAAGAAACAGCAAGGATCAGGCTAGGGAGACGCGCAAAGTCTCATAAGCTCCAATAGCTTAGTAATGCAGAGAGAAATGACAAGTAACAAGCACACAGCATAAATACCTGCCGCGGCGCACGGCGGGTGACGCACGCGGCAGTGTCAGTTTGTCCTAAAACCGGCTCAAAACCACTGTTTTGGCCGTAACTCTGCGCACATGCATCCAAACGCAACACCGTCTGAACCTAGAGATGCAGAACCTTGAGCCGGACGCTACGACTGGTCACACGCACAAGTCCGGCATCGATCGGTGGACGAACAATGCAAAACATGCAAATCGGGCTCGAGAGCCAGTCCACCGAGAAAACTCTAGCACCTGCAGAAAAACTGCAGAGCACCCCAGCAAGCACCCGGGACGTCGTAGCAATCGTCTGGTAGCTGCTGGTGGCTGGATCCACCAACCGTCAGTGCTCCGGCGCCAGCTGGGCCCGCATCAAGGATCTGCACGAGCATGGACACGGCCGAGTGGTCACAGTAAGCTGTACAAATGGACGGAAACAACTCACACCACAACAGGAAGTGAGGAAAAACCTTGCTTCGGAGGTGCGAAAGAAAGATATACAAACCCCCATTTCATTACTGTGTATCACACTATGCATCGCACGCCGGAAGAACAAAAGCAAGATCGACGAGGTCGTCCGCGTTTTTTTTGAAAGAGGTCAATCATCGAAAGTGAATCCGTGCCTATTAAATCGATTGAACAGTGAAGAAAAACTTTGAGCTGTTAGATGGTACGATCCTACGAACCACGGCTAGGTAAGTCTACAAAGAGATAGATGTTTGTCTCATGTATATCTACAATACTTATGTACGAGTGAAGATCTCGAATATTTCTACGGAGAAATATGATGTTGTATTATGTCTAATATGGTTTGTGATTAAAAACGTATGTTAAGGTTGACGAACTGCCGTCGGATTGGACAATATAATGTCTCAAGTATTAGCAAAGAAAGGTAACTTTCAAGCTAAGTCGGTACAAAGATAGAAACAGGGCCTTACTAGACGCTAGCTGTCGATTCTCAAAGAAAAGGAGCCGACGTCGTCGGCCTCGCTTCCATCGTTCCGACGTGCGATGTCGCGTGCAGCGTGCAGTATTTTTTTTTGCACGTAGTGTGCAAAAAAGTGAGTGGACCACCACTCGACCACACTCGAGCACGGCTGTCCATGTTGGCAGGCAAACCCCACCCACTGAATGCAAGAACGAGCTCAACGATGCGAAATAGCCACGTTGTGGAGACGACAACGGACGGGAACTTCGAAATAAGCACCCCAGCCAAAACTGGCTGCGAAAGGCGACCATATTGTTCGATATTTTGACAAATAACTGAAAACATTACATTTGTGAATGTTGTATTCGCCGTCGCATCCCATGTAAACTATAAGAAAACACTTAGGGCGAAATAGCTCTAATATCCACATTCCCGAAGGGCGAACCACCCCATATCCAAGTGCAGAATTTTATGTCCCCCATATCCAACAGTTTAAAATGTAACAACGACGTATCCGGCTCCCTCGCCATGCGTGATCAGCGACATGCGTCGCTGATCGAGCATGGCGAGGAGGGTCATGTGACTGTCGCTCGATCGCGACCCTCCACCCCTCGCGAGATCGCGATCGAGCGAAAACGCCTATGTCAAATTTTTATTTTTTTTCCATGGCACACAAAACCCCTTAGGTTTGCGAGACAAACACCTTCAAACCCAACCCCGAATTACATTCGGGGTTGAAGGTTTTATTTTTTGCGCGGGCATCTGCTGGGCCCCGCGGTAGCGGGGCCCAGCAGATTCCCTTTCAACGCATGGGGTGTCTCGGACCCCTCACGCAAACCCCACGCAAACCCCTCCCTCGAACAATCACAAACATCTCAAACGTGGGGTTTGTGATTGTTCAAGGGGCGTGATAACGTCATCCATCCGAAGCTGCATTTCACGCAGCGACGGCATGGTGTTCGCACGCTTTTTTTTTTATACGTCGTTTTTCTGCGCCTGGTGGATGTTTCGTTGTTAAAGTGCTTGCTCGCTGGATATGGCGTTGTTAAAGAGCGGTCACTGGACATGGGAGGATTATACACGAAATCGATGGGTATATGGTCACCCCCCCAAAACACTTATCGTGATGAATCCGTAGAATCCTAAAATATACGTAATATAATACCCACCATTCGAAGAATATGCATATAATACCGGTATTGTACTCAGGATTTTTCAGAAGTGGTTACTTCGGTCACGGTTGCTTGCTGTTTGCACTTTAAAGACAATGCGGTCAACAGTTAAAAGAGTGGGAATTATGTTCGTTTTTTTGTACAAAGTGGGTATTCGGGAATTACGACGCTCAGAAGGTAGGTATAAGGGAATTAATCCGTTTTAAAGTAGCACACAAAAATGGCCGGTTGCTGTACGAGCACACAAAAATTGCCACGCCGTAAGATAGCACACAAGACTGGCCGCTCGCTGTACGAGCACAGAAAAATGGCCACAGCCTGAAGTAGCACACAAAAATGGCAAGCGCAAAAATGGCCAAACGCAAAAAAGCACACAAAAATGGCCACTGCACGCAGGTGATGCCACGTGAGCAGCTGACCCTCACAAAAATTTGGTCGCCCATCTACTTCGCAGTAGTATTTTCTCTCTTTCAAAGAAAAGTCGAGTTCTATTTTCTTTTAGTAGGGTCCTGTTCTGACATCGGATATTAACGCATCTTTTACCTACACTAAGACTAAGTCGGCTTTTCTTTGAAAGAGAGAAAATACTACTGCGAAGTAGATGGGCGACCAACTTTTTGCGAGGGCCAACTGCTTACGTGGCATCACCTGTGCGCGGTGGCCATTTTTGTGTGCTTTTTGGCATGTGGCCATTTTTGCACTGGCCATTTTTGTGTGCTACTTCAGGCGGTGGCCATTTTTGTGTGCTCGTATAGCGAGCGGCTATTTTTGTGTGCTATCTGATGGCATGGCCATTTTTGTGTGATCGTACAACGATCAGCCATTTTTGTGTGCTACTTTAAAAACATTGCTAAAATTGCATTTTTCTCTGGACATGGGGTGGTGTTACACACGACGAACTCGAGTCACCAAGGTGACATCCTCCATATGATTCCATACAAATCCGGACAAATCCGTACAACTCCTAAGACAACATATGTACAAGGGCGGAATGACCATATACCCCTCGCCACTAAGAAAAAATGAGATTCTCGTCCACTTTGGAACTGTAAGCTTCTTTCGTCCTTACCGCAAAACAACAAGCCCCATTCGCCCTTTTTTCGGAACAATAAACCTCATCTGCTCTTGTCTCGGAAAGATAAGCCCCATTCATCCCTGCCTCCGGCAAATAAGCCCCATCCGCCCCTCTCACCTCACGAGCTCTCCATGTGACAATACGTAGTTAACATTGTCCGACAGAAGGGTGGCTTGGTAATAATTGCGCTCTATTTGTGTCCTAGTCGTATCCAACTTGTGCCCTAGTTACACCCCAGTTACGCCCTAGTTGCACCCTCGGTGCGCCCTAGTTGCACCCTAGTTGTGCCCTCGTTCTGCCCTAGTTGTGCCATGTTTGCACCCTGGTTGTGCCCTAGCTGCGCCCTAGTTGCGCCCTAGTTGCGCCCTGGTTGCGCCCTGGTTGCGCCCTCGTTGCGCCCTAGTTGCATCCTCATTGCTCCCTAGTAACTTCCTACTTGCGTCCTAGTTCTGCCCTAGCTGCGCACAAGTTGCGTCGTACTTGCAATTTTAGTTGCACCCTAGTTGCACCCTAGTTGCATTTTCTTTGCGTCCTAGTTGTGCTTTTATTGCACCCTAGATGCTTTCTAGTCGCGCCCTAGTTGCGCCCTAGCTCTACGCTAATTGCGCCCTGGTTGCACCCTAGTTGTGCCATAGTTTTGTCGTTATTGCACACTAGTTGCGCCCTAGTTGCGACCTAGTTGCACTTCAGTTGCACCCTACTTCTACCCTAGTTGCACCCTAGGTGCGCCCTGGGTGTGCCCTAGTTGTGTACTAGTTGTACACTAATCGCGTCCTAGTTGCAAACTAGTTGCACCCTAATCGTGCGGTAGTTGCGTCCTTGTTACGCCCTTGTTACGTCCTCGTTGCGCCTCAGTGGTGCCCTGATTGCGCCCTAGTTGTGCCCTAGTTACATTCTAGTTACGTTCTGCCATAGTTGCGCTTTCATTGCATCCTAGTTGTGTCCTAGTTGCACCCTATTTGCGCCCTAATTGCACCCTAGTTTTGTCCTAGTTGTGTCCTAGTTACGCACTAGTTACGCCCGGGTTGTGCCCTGGTTGCGCCCTGGTTGCACCCTGCTTTCGTCCTAGTTGTGTCCTTATTGTACCCTAGTTGCGCCGTAGTTGTGCCCTAGTTGCACCCTAGATGCGCCCTAGTAACATCTTACTTGTGCCCTAGGTGCGTCCTAACTGCGTACTGATTGTGTCCTTGTTGTGCCCTAGTTGCGTCCTAGTTTCCCCCTAGATGGACCCTAGTTGCGCCCTAGTTGCGCCCTAGTTGCATTCTAGTTGCGCCCTAGTTGCACCCTCGTTGCGCCCTAATTGCGGTCTGGTTGCGTTCTGGTTGAGGTCTAGTTGCACCCTAGATCCACCGTAGATGTATTCTAGTTGCGCTCTAATTACACCCTAATTGCGCCCTAGTTGCGCCCTACCTGTTCTCTTGTTGTGCCTTAATTACGCCCTACTTGCACCCTAGTTACGTCCCAGTTCTCCCCTATTTGTGCCCTACTTGCGCCCTAGTTGCACACTAGCTGCGTCCTAGTTGCGCCCTAGTTGCGCCCTACTTGGGCTCTAGCTGCACCCTAGTTGCACCTTAGTTGCATCCTAGTTGCGTCCTAGTTGCGTTCTAGTTGCGTCCTAGTTACGTACAAGATACACACTAGTTACACCCTGGTTGTGTCCTAGTTTTGTCCTAGTTACGCCCTAGTTGCGACCTAGTTACGCCCTAGTTGTGCCATCGTTGCATCCAAGTTGCGCCCTATTTGCACCCTCATTGCGTCCTACGCATGTCCTAGTTGTGTGCTAGTTGTGCACTAGTTGTACACCAGTTGCGCACTAGTCATGCCCTAATTGCACCGTAGTTGCACTGTAGTTGCACCCTAGTTGCGGCCTAATTGTGACCTAGTTGCACCCTTGTTGCGTCCTAGTTGCTTCCTAGATATACCCTAGTTGTACCCTAATTGTGCCCTATATGCGTCGTTGTTGTAACCTAGTTACGCCCTAGTTGTGACCTAGTTGTGTCCTAGTTGTGCCCTAGTTGGGCCCTAGTTGCACCCTACTTGCATCTTGTTGCGTCCTAGTTGCATCCTAGTCGCATCCTAGTTGCACACTATATGCACCCTAGTTGCGGCCTAGTTGCGCCCTCGTTGGGTCCTTGTTGAGCCCTAGTTGTGCCCTAGTTACGGCCGAGTTACACCCTAGTTGCGGCCTGGTTGTGCCCTAGTTGTGCCCTAGTTGGGTCTTAAATGCGCCCTAGTTGCGACCTAGTTGTGCCCTAGTTGCGCCCTACTTGTGTCCTAGTTGCATCCTAGTTGCACCTAGTTACATCCCATTTGCGCCCTAGTTGTTCCCTAGTTGCATCCTAGTTACGCCCTAGTTGCCCCCTAGATGTGTCCTGGTTGTGCCCTAGTTGTACCCTAGTTGCATCCTACTTGCATCCTAGTTGTGCCTTAGTGGTGCCCTCATTGCGCCTACGTTACAATCTTGTGGAACCCTAGTTGTGGCCTAGTTGTGTCCTAATTTCGTCCTAGTTGCACCCTAGCTGCACTCTTCTTGCGCCCTAGTTGTGTCCTACTTTCATCCTAGTTATGCCCCGGTTGCACACTCAATACACCCTAGTTTAGCCCCTTTTTTTGTCCTATTTGTACCCTAGTTATGCCATAGTTGCACCCTAGTTGCACCCTAGTTGCGTCCTAGTTGCGTCCTAAAAGTGTCCCAGTTGTGCCCGAGATTCGCCCTAGTTGCGTCCTTGTTGCGCTCAAGTTGTGTTGTACTTGTACCCTTGTTGCGTCCTACTTGCATCCTAGTTGCTGACAGAAGAAGTGAGGAAGGGGAGGAAGTGATTCCTATCATTTCCTCCCCTTGAGTGAGAAGCAGGCAGAAGCAATGGGTAGTACAGAAGCACGAAGCTGATGAGAACAGAGAGTTGTGAAGAAAGTAATGCGGAAATGAGGCTCGGGACAAGCTGGAGATGAGGTAGACCAGAGGAAGAGGGAGTAGAGAGCAGCACGACAAGAGACTGTTGAAGCAGAGGAGGGCGACCTAATGTGATGATAAGAGCTGAGCAGATAAGTGAGAGTGACGGACCTAAGAGGTGAAAGAGTGGGAGCTAGGATTGGATGGCGAAGGAAGAGATAGCGAGGAACAAGCAGAGCGGAGACACGGCGGTGAGGTTGCGGAACCAAAGGCGAACAGGATGAAAAGAAATGTTCTGGGTTAAGTCGAGGGAATGAACATCCTCGGTGATATACATCAGAACAGGACAAGAGCACGATACAACGGCTTCTTTGCGCTAGCCGGACGCGTTGCAACGTGGTCGCTGTTATTAGGGAGCGGCTCGTCTCTGAGTCATTGGCGGTGGCAATTTTTTGGCGAGGTGGTTCAGTGCGAGACCTGAACCTTATTGAGAGCTCGGATTATCCGAGGAATTATATCAGTGTTAGCTTCAATGTTCCAACAGTTGCGCCCTAGTTCTTCACTGATTGTGCACAGTTGCACCCTTGTTGCACCCTAGCTGCGTCCTAGTTGTGGCCTAGTTGCGCCCTAGTTACATTCAAGTTACGTCCAAGTTACACCCTAGTTGCACCCTAGTTTCACCCTAGTTGTGCCATACTTGCACCCTTCTTGCGTCCTAGTTGCGTCTTAGTTGCGTCCTAGTTGTACCCTATTTGCATCCAAGTTGCGCCCTAGTCGCACTTTAGTTGCGCCCTAATTTCTTCCTTGATGCACACTAGTTGTGCGCTAGTTGTGTCCTAGATGGATCCTAGTGGCGTCCGAGTTACACCCTAGTTGTGCCCCTAGTTGCACCTTTGTTGTGCCCTGGTTGCGTCCTACATGCACCCTAGTTGCGCCCTAGTTGTACCCTGGTTGCATCGTATTTGCATCCTAGTTGCGCCGTAGTTGCATCCAAGTTGCGCCCAAGTTGTGCCCTGGTTGCACCATAGTGTACCCTAGTTGGATCCTATTTGCACCCTTGGTGCACACTACTTGTGTCTTAGCTTAGTTGCATCAAAGTTGCATCCAAGTTGCGCCCTGGTTGCATCGTATTTGTACCCTAGTTGCACCCAAGTTGCACCCTTGGTGCACACTAGCTGTGTCCTAGCTATGCCCTAGTTACGCCCTAGTTGTGCCCTAGTTGCACCCTCGCTGTGCCCTAGTTACATCCTAGTTACGACCTTGTTGCGTCCTATTTACGTCCTAGTTACGCCCTAGTTGTACCCTAGTTGCGTCCTAGTTGGGCCCTACTTGCATCCTAGGTAAACGCTAGTTGTGTCTAGTTATGCTTACTTGCACCCTAGTTACACCTTAGTTATGCCTTAGTTGCGCCATAGTAATGATTTATTTGTACCCAAGTAGTATCCAAGGAGCACCCTAGTTGCACCCTAGTTACACCCAGGTTGTATCCTAGTTGCGTTCTAGTTGCGCCCTAGTTGCGTCCTAGTGGTGTGCTAGTTGCACCCTAGTTGTGTCCTAGTTACATCCTAGTTGTGCCCTAGTTTCGTCCTAGTTGTGCCCTAGTCCTAGTTGTACCCTAGTTACGTCCTAGTTGTGCCCTAGTTATGTCGTAGTTGTACCCTAGTTACATCCTTGTTGTGCGCTAGTTGTATCCTAGTTGTGTCTTAGATTTTTCCAAGTTCCGTCCTAGTTGTGCCCTAGTTGCACCCTACTTGCGCCCTAGTTTTACCCTAGTTGCGTCCTAGTTGTGTCCTAGGTACACCCTAGTTACACACCAGTTGTACCCTGGTTGTGCCATATTTGTGCTGTTGTTGCACCCTAGTTGTGCCCTAATTGCGTCCTAGTTGCACTCTAGTTGTGTCCTACTTGCACCCTTGTTACGCCCTAGTTACACCCTAGTTGTGTCCTACATGCACCATAGTTGCACCCTGGTTGCGTCCTAGTTGCGCACTAGGTGTGCCCTAGATACGCCATAGTTGTACCCTAGTTGTGCCCTAGTTGCGTCCTTCTTGTGGCCGGTGCACCTTAGTTACACCCTGGTTGCATTCTAGTTGTGTCCTAGATATGCCCAAATTGCACCTTAGTTGTTCCCTAGCTGCGTCCTAGTTGTGCCTAGTTACACCCTTGTTGTGCCCTAGTTACACACTATTTATGCACTATTTGTGCCCTGGGTTCTCCCTAGTTGCGTCCTAGTTGCACCCTAGTTGCGCCCTTGTTGCACCCAAGATGTATCCTAGTTGCACCCTCATTGCGTTGTAGTTGTGGCCTAGTAGCGCCCGGCTTGCACACTAGTTGTGTCCTAATTGCACCATAGTTATGTCCTAGTTTTGTCCTAGTTGCGTCCTAGTTGTGGCCTAGCTGCATCCTAGTTACGCCCTGTTTGCGCCCTAGTTACGTCCCATTAGCGCCCTAGTTGCGGCCTTGTTGTGCCCTAGTTACTCATTAGCTACACCCTAGTTGTTTCCTAGTTGCGCACTAGTTGCACACTTTTTGCGTCCTAGTGGTATCCTAGTTACACCCTAGTTGTGCCTAGTTAAACCATAGCGTCCGGAAACGTGAATGGAATCGAGTGATTTACATAGCTACATATACATTACATTGTAAAGTATCTGAATTTTGGCCATTCTATGGACCTCCAGCTTAAACGTCTACAATGCCAGCCTCTGAGAACATCCTTCTTATCCAGGCATGTCAAGGGGTACTTTTGGTATATTTGAAATTTTCATGCGACCATGCAACCTTAATAGAGCTCAATCCCCACCCACTTAAAAATCCAATAATACCCAATTTGGGCAAAAGTAGTTCCCAATGATATCGCAACTATACCCCACAAAAGGTTTACCTAAAACCAAATGGTGCATACATATCATCCAAGTATATCCAATTTTGAGCATAGTCCCGCCTTTGAAACATCATAGCATCCTCGGATCGAGTGAGTCAAGTTGCTACAGATAAATTACATTCTGCAGTTTCAGAAACAAGGATTGGATTTGAATTCTATTCTGACCATTCTATAGTCCTCCAGAAAAATATGTCCACAATGCCAGTGTAACACGGCAACCTAGCCGTGGCACAAAACAGGTCACTACCCCTTGGGTAGACTTGACCTCTTTAACCCAACGAGGTATTTATTTACCCGAACATGTAATTCGGGGTAACTCAGGTATTTCCCCAAATAGAAATATCTGCCAGGTCAGGATTGCATCGTCTGCTGACTGGCTAGTTGATAACTGTAATAGAGGAGGATGGACCGTCCATGTCCATCCGATGACATCGGCAGGACATCCTCTATCGTGCAAGAATCTGCCCTATAACGATGACTTGGTCGGTGGGTCGCGCTCCGGCATCGACCCGGTGGGATTTACCCGCTGGCTGAGCCGTCGAGGCCAACCATTCCTTTTGAGGGCTTCAGTTACCCAACTCACGACTCCGCTTGTTACATTGGCATCAGAGCCACGTCACGACCCATGACTTCCGCTGTTTAGCTCAACGGAGCCCGGGGTCAACCGGAGGGCGGACAAAGTTTGAGCTCCTCACCTGGTTGGCATCCGGCCGGGCTCCTTTTACCGGACACGTTGGTTTGCACCCAGCCGTGCGAGCCAAGTCAACTCGGCTGCCCGGTCAACGAGGCCGGTCAACGAGGCCGCTCGTGATGGAGCCGTGCGAACTCCCTACGAGCCGCAGACGGGCTTCCGGCCAGCGAGGCCGTGGCACGCTTCGGCCGTGCCTACCGCTGTCCACCCCTCCACGCTCCGTAATAGGGCGTCCCAGGAGCACAACCCGCCGGCTGTAAAACGCTTTGGCCGCGGCATCGGAAGAACTAAAAACAAATATTTTTGTTTTAGTTCTCTCCCATTCGTGCCATCACGGATTCTTGTCCACTGGCGTCCCTTGCCAGGAAGCTTCCTGGCAAGGAAGTAGGCACTGCTGGCAGGAGTAGGCCTGAGGTCTGACATTTTGGCCTGCTGGTGCGTCTAGCAGCGCCGTTTTGGCCTACCGGTGCGCCCAGCAGCGCCGTTTTGGCCTGCTGGCGCACCCAGCAGTCCCGGTTTGGCCTGTTGGTGCACCTACGAGCACCGTTTCGGCCTGATGGTACACCCAGCAGTGCTGTTTTGGCCTGCCGGTGCGCCTAGTGGCGCCGTTTTGGCCTGCTGGCACGCCCAGCAACGCCGTTTGGGCCTGCTGGTGCGCCCAGCAGTGTCGGTTTGGCCTACTGTGCACCTAGCAGCGCCGTTTTGGCCTGCCGGTGCGCCCAGAAGCGCCATTTTGGCCTGCTGGTGCACCCAGCAGCGCTGTTTTGGTATGCTGGCGCACCCAGCAGCGCCGTTTTGGCCTGCTGGCACGCCCTGCAGCGCTGTTTTGGTCTGCTGGCGCGCCCAGCAGCACCGTTTGGGCCTGCCAGTGCATCCAACAGCGCCGCTTTGGCCTGCTGGCGTGTCCAGCAGCACCGTTTGGGCCTGCCAGTGCATCCAGCAGCGCCGTTTTTGCCTACTGGCGCGCCCGGCAGCGCCGTTTTGGCCTCCTGGTGCACCAGCAGTGCCATTTGAGCCTGCTGGTGTGCCCAACAGCGCCATTTTGGCCTGTTGGTGTGTCCAGTAGTGCTGTTGTGGCTTGCTTGTGTGCCCAGGAGAGCCACACACCATGCTAGTGTCCGTAGCAGCGGCTGGAGCCTGCTGGTATCACCAGCGGCGGCATTAGCCGTGCTGGCGCTGCCAGCAGCCGCGACCCGAGTGGCGTCGCCAGCAGTGGCAGCCGAGCAGGGGAGCGCTGTGAAGGCCCGTGCTGCCACGCCCCTGCCACACTGTCGCAGCCAACAGTACCAAAAAAAAAGAAAGCCGAGGATCGTACTCCCGAGTACCCGACAAGGACCAGCCTCGCACCAACTACACCACTAGCGCATGCTAGTTGGGTGACATATATTTAGTCAAAAATGGTCTAAAGTCAGAGGAGGCCTGGAGGGCCTTAGAGACAAAGTGCCCGCACACGTTGCTGGCCTTGCCAGCAGGGGCAAAGGCCCTGCTGGCATCGCTAGCAGTGGTAGAATCTCTGTTGGCATCACCAACAATGACACATGTCCTGTTTGCATTATTTGCAGAGGGCAGAGGTCCTGCAGGCACCGCCAGCAGCGGCAAAGGCTCTGCAGGCATCGCTAGCAGTGGTGCACGTCCTCTTGGCATCGTCAAAAGAGACAGAGGACTTGCAAGCATCGCTAGCAGCGGCGCTCGCAATGCTGAGGGTGGTTCACCTTGCTATCATATCCAGCGGCGACATGATCTGTGTTGGCTTGACCGACAACGGTTAGAGCTGCCCCAGTCTGCTCAGCAACAATCTTGGTTCTGTGGTATTGCTCAGTAAACGGCCTGAGCCTTGCTTGTCTGTCCAGCAACGACAGTTGTGCGGATATGCCCAGTAGCTGCATAAGCCACGTACTGACTCGTCACTCAACAACGTGAGACATGCTCGCTTGTCAAGTAGTAACGTTAGCCCTACTGGTTTTCCTGGTAGTGACACAAGTCACGCCAGTTTGTCAAGCAGCAGCATGAACTCTTTCAGCTTGCCGGGAATTGCTGACCTTCCAGCAAGGACATGCCCCGTGCTGGCTCGAATGCAGCAAGGCGGGTGATGCCGGTGCTGCCAGAAACAGCATCAGCTCTGCAAGCACTCCGAGCAGCAAACCCCCTTGTGCAGCCGCGAGCTTCTAAGGGACAAGCTTGCTAATAGCACAGTGTGTAAACACTGAATTTACCGGCTCTACCACAACCATAGTCACAAAGCAGCCTGGCTGGATGAAAGACAGCCTACGGTTTGCACTGTGAACTCCTTGCCCTCCCTCCTCAATGTCAGAAACCGGGGTGCGGTTCCAACGTGGCCCGACGGGTCTTGCCGTGCTCACGGCTGTGTTTTATGCGGGTTGGTTCTGAGTCTAAGCGTGAGCTTTCTGGTCGCCCCACGCTATGTTTCTGGGAGTTGAAGACAGTTGCGAGACAGTCACCTTTGCGAAGCGAAGAACACGATTTTGCATCAATTTTTGAACATGGACATGATGTGAACATTTGTAGGGCTAGTCATGAGCTCTCCAACGCACCAAACCGTGTGAGATTTGGATCCCCGTAGCTCCCGCTACGTCATCCGAAGCGCAGCACCCCAAATCAGCCGCTCAGTCGGCGGCGCGCACCACGTCGCCCGCCTAGGCGCCCTCACACATCAATGACTCATCAAGACGCCATTCCGGAGGCGCAGATGTCCCTACGCGTAGTGGCGGCGCCCCTCGCGCCTTTGGGGTCTGTTTCGATGAGTTAATCATCGAGTTTGGTGATGGGGATTGATGTGGGTCGAAACCTGTTCGCGGACCTCCAGTCGGAATTTTGACCAAGTCCCCGAGTAACAAACTGTACTTCTGAGTTTCGGACTCCGAGCCAGGATTTTGGCGAAGTCCCTCAGTAACAAACTGCACTCCTGAAATCCGGCGGATCATCCACCGGACGCCTCGGCAGATCTTCCGGAGCAAAATCCCCAGATGGCATTTTGTTACTCGTTCCGGTCGATTATTCACCGGAAGTCGAACCGCGGCCGGCTCCCAGAACCGCCGCGCACACACACCCCAACTTTGGATGCCCATATCTCCCTCGTTACTCATCCGATTCCGGTGAAATAACTTCCACCGGATTTAGCAACTCGTCAAATTTCAGGGGCAATCCTCCATTTTAGGATCCGAGTAATCACCGAGTCGCCAGATCTGTCGACGAGGAATTTCCTCTCTCTGGCGGCTCGTCGGCGCCTCCCGGCGCCGCAGTTGGGCATGCCGAGGGGCAAATCTACAACATTCTCCCCCTTGCACCTGCCATGCCCGCTGCTCCTGCCTTCTCTCACTCATCTTCCGCTGCGCCCTCCAGCCCATCATAGCTGGTCATCCCAAGTCCGGCCACGCTCAATGCGTGCCGGTCCACGGGTTGCGCTTTGGTCAAGCAATCCGCAAGCATGTTGTGCGTGCTGCAGTGCTGCAGCACCACCTGCCCCTTTTCAACCATTTCCCGTGCATAATGATAACGCACATCAATGTGCTTCGTCCTCCTATGCTGCGTCGGGTTGTTGGTCAGCGAGATTGAGCCGGTGTTGTCCTCTTGCACCACCGTAGGCTCCTGCTGCGGCACGCCCAGCTCCCCCAGCAACCTGCGGAGCCACACCGCCTCCTTGACCGCCTCGGCCAGTGCGATGTACTCCGCTTCCACTGTGGAGGTGGTGACGCAGTCTTGCTTTCTGCTACACCACGAGACCGCTGCACCAGCAAGGAAGAACACGTAGCCGGATGTGGACTTCCGCTTGTCCACATCGCCAGCGTAGTCTGCATCCGCGTAGCAGACTAGACGCAAAGGGTCCGCCCGCCCCTTGCCGTCAAACCTCAAGCACGCATGCCGCGTCGCCTGCAGGTAGCGGAGGATGCGCTTGACCGCCTACCAGTGTAGTGGCCCTGGATTGGCCACGTACCTGCTCACTTGGCCCACTGCGTAGGCCAGGTCCGGTCGAGTTGCCACCATGGCGTACATGAGGCTGCCCACTGCTGATTGGTAGGGCACCCCTACCATATCCTCCCGCTCTTCTTTTGTCTGCGGCGCCATTGCCGCACTCAGTTCACAGGTCGTGGAGACCGGACTGCCAACTGGTTTGCAGTCCTCCATGCCTTACCGCTTCAGCACCTCGGCCATGTATTTGGCCTGCCCCAGCTCAAGCGTGCGCGCCCTCCGGTTCCGCGTAATGCTCACCCCGAGGTAGTACTCCAGCTCCCCCATGTCCGACATCTGGAATCTGCTGCTCAGCTGGTTTTTCAGCCGCTGTAGGCTCGGCAGATCCGTCGAGTACAAAATCAGGTCGACCACGTAGAGTGCGACGATCTGATGGAGCTGTTTGTCGTACCGCACGTACACGCTGTGATCCGATTCACAGCGCTTGAAGCCGAGTTGTGCCATGAAGCTGTCCATCTGTTGGTACCAGCATCTGGGCGACTGTTTTAGCCCGTACAAGGACTTTCGCAGCTTACACATCTTGCCCTCCGGCGCCTCCACCCCCTCTGGCACCTCCATGTAGATCTCTTTGTCAATGATGCCATTGAGGAAGGCTGTCTTTACATCCATTTGGTGGAGCTCTATGTCCTTCGCGGCCGCCACCGCAAGGATCACCCGGATGCTTGTGAACTTGGCGACGGGAGCAAACGTCTCATCGCAGTGCTCCCCCTTACGCTGTGCGTACCCTTTCGCCACTAGCCGCACCTTGTACTTGTCAACCACACCTTCCTTTGTGAACTTGGTCTTGAAGACCCACTTTGAGCCGATCACCTTGGCATCTTTCGGCCTGTCAACCAGCTCCCACGTATCATTTTCCATGATGGACGCCAGCTCCGATTTGATGGCTGCGTCCCATTGATCCCCTTCCGGCCACGCAAGCGCCTCTTGCACGGTAGTCAGCTCTGTTGATGCAGCCAATATGCACCGCATCATGCCAATCCACCGACCGGTGCTTGCGTCGAAGCGCTTCCCCGCTTTTCGCTCCCTCCCGCTGCTGCGCGGTAGTTTTGGTGGCGCATCGTCGCTCTGCTGCGATCCCTCTGACTCTGCACGCTCCAGTTCATCATCGACCGGACGGCTCCCCGAGGATCTCTCCAGCTCCGGCGGAACATCTCCCGGACGGACGGCGCGTCCAGTGGATTTTCCACCAACGCCTGTTGCACACTCTGCCGGGAGTGCGCGCCTTGGCACCCTTAGTGCCTCATCCACCGGATCCTTCCGGTGGATCTCCTCATGAGCTCGATCGTCATCAGAGTCCTTCGCTTTGGGTGCCACCGCTGGTGCACCGTCATGCTCTGATGCCGCATCCTCAACTTCGGCGTCCGCCGGCTCCTTCTCGTAGTCAAGGAGCTGGAACAACTCCCCCGTCTTTGGGGAGTCCATCACACCCACGTCGTTGCTGCTGATGTAGCTTTGCTGCTCGTCAAACTCGACATCTCGGCTGCGGATTACCTCCCCCTTGTGCATGTCGTAGAGCCTGTATGCCTTATGCGTGCTCTTATAGCTAAGGAAGAGATACGAATTTGCCTGCGGCTCCAGCTTGCTGTCACGCCTCTGCGCAGCCTGCACCATCGCGTGCGCCTTGCACCCGAACACTTTCAGGTGTGCCACACTTGGCTTGCGTCCACTCCAAACCTCCTGCGGCGTCTTCCAGCCGCTCTTCCCCTTCAGCACCGCTGAAGGAGTGAGGTTGATTGTGTAGCTCGCCGTACGCACAGCTTCCGTCCAGAAGCTCCGCGACAATTCTGCATCCACCAACATGGTCCGTTCCATGTTCAGCAGCGTCTGGTTCGCCCGCTCCGCCACGCCATTTGACTCAGGCAAATACGGCGTAGTTTGTTGCCATTTTATGCCTTGCTGCTTCATCCACCCGCTACAGCCCACATACTCTCCGACGTTGTCGTTGCGTAGCGCTCTGACCTTCCGGCCAGTCTGCCTCTCCACCGCGGTGACATACTCCTTCAGCCGGTCCAGGACCTCCCCTTTCCGCTTCATGAAGTACACGAAGAGTTTTCTACTGTACTCATCTATGAAGGTGACGAAGTAACGCGCGCCGCTCTTTGACGCCGTCTTGAATGGTCCGCACACGTCGCTATGCACGACCTCTAGCAGGTCCGAGGTGCGATTCACGTTCTCGTTGAACGGTTTGCGCCGTGCCTTGCCCAAAATGCAAGGCTCGCACTTTTTGTGCACTGCTGCATCTGTCGCCTCTTCCGCACTGTCGATGACGAGGCCGCGTACCAGCTCGCGCTTCGCCATCTCCTTCACGACTGTGGGTGAGGAATTCCCTAGTCGTCGGTGCCAGAGCTCCAGATCAGCTCCCCCTCCTTTGGCCAGGTTGACGGTGCGTTCTTGCGAATCTGCTGAATCTGTCGTCGCGGGGATCACCTTGGTCTCCACGATGTAGAGGCCTCCCTTGCACTTAGCCTCCAGCACGGTCTCGCCGCCGCCGTCCTTCCGCACGACTGCCCCTCTTCTCCTGAAGAGCACCTCGTACCCCTTGTCAGTCAGGCGGCTAACACTTAGAATGTCAGCCAAGCCAGATACGTGCTGCACGTTCTTGATCACGCACTGCACCCGCTTCCCACCAACCACCACCTCCACGTCCACGTCTCCTTGGCCAGCCGCCGGCTCAACCTTGTCGTTTGCAACCACCATGGACTTGCTGGACTTGGTGTAGTTGATGAACTTGACCTTCTCAACCTGGGTGTGCTCCTCGGCTCCGGAGTCAAGGCATCGCCGGTTAGCCTTCTCGAGGTAGTGGTTCTGAGTGTAGTTGAGGAGCACACTCTTGCCTTTGGCATCCTTGCCGCCGGCCTTTGCCTCCTCGGTGCACTCACGGGCCTAGTGGCCCTCCTTGCCGCAGTTGCGGCACACACCCTTCTTGGCACCCTTCTTGCCGCCGCCATGTCCGCCACCTCCCTTGCCCCCACTTCCGCCACAATGCGTTTTGGTGACGAGGGCTGATGAGGAAGACGAGGACTCCCTGCAGTTCCGTCGTTGCGCCTCGTTGCGGATGTACTCTGCGACCGCGCCATAGGTGAGCTTGTCCTCTGCCCATCCTCCCAAGACTGTGATGAGAGGGCTCCAACTGTCAGGAAGGGCCATGAGGAGGGCCATCGCTTGCAGCTGCGTGTCGATCTTCCACCCCACGTCATTGCACTGTGAGGCGAGCGACTCGATCTGCTGCATGGCGGTGATGACATCATCTCCCTCCTCGATTCTCACCGTCAGGAGTCGCTTCATGGCAAAGATTTTGTTCACCAGTGACTTGGATTGATGGATGGTGCAAAGTTTTTGCCAAGCCTCGGCTGCCAGCTTGCAGCCTTGGAAGTAGCCCCACTGCGACTCAGCCGTCCCGGACACCAGCAGCATGAGCGCCTCCGTGTTCTTCTTTGCGAAGGCCTCCTTCTGCGCTTCCGTCGCTGTCGCTTCATCGAGGACTTCAGTTCCCTGCATGACCTGCAGCACACCCTTATGCGCGAGGTGGATCTCAAAGTGCCACCTCCATAGCCCAAAGCCAGGGCCGCCTGCATACTTTTGGATGGCCTGCGTCTCCTTCTGCGCCACTGTGCAGTCTTCATCCCCGGGACCTCAGAGTTTGACGGCGATGTCGTCCCCGACGACAATCCCGTCCGTCGCGAAAGCCGTGAGTGATGTGTAGACCGGTCAGGACTGTGGGCCCATAACCCTTTGTCAGAAACCGGGGTGCGGTTCCAACGTGGCCCGACGGGTCTTGCGGTGCTCACGGCTGTGTTTTGTGCGGGTTGGTTCTGAGTCGAAGCGTGAGCTTTCTGGTTGCCCCACGCTATGTTTCTGGGAGTTGAAGACAGTTGCGAGACAGTCACCTTTGCGAAGGGAAGAACGCGATTTTGCATTAATTTTTGAACATGGACATGATGTGAACATTTGTAGGGCTAGTCATGAGCTCTTTAACGCACCAAACCGTGCGCGATTCGGATCAACGTAGCTCCCGCTACGTCATCCAAAGTGCAGCACCCCAAATCAGCCGCTCAGTCGGCGGCGCGCACCACGTCGCCAGCCGAGGCGCCCTCACACATCAAGGACCCATCAAGACGCCATTCCGGAGGCGCAGATGTCCCTACGCATAGTGGCGGCGCCCCTCGCGCCTTTGGGGTCTGTTTCGATGAGTTAATCATCGAGTTTGGTGATGGGGATAGATGTGGGTCGAAACCTGTTCGCGGACCTCCAGTCGGAATTTTGACCAAGTCCCCGAGTAACAAACTGTACTTCTGAGTTTCGGACTCCGAGCCAGGATTTTGGCGAAGTCCCTCAGTAACAAACTGCACTCCTGAAATCCGGCGGATCATCCACCGGACGCCTCGGCAGATCTTCCGGAGCAAAATCCCCAGATGGCATTTTGTTACTCGTTCCGGTCGATTATTCACCGGAAGTCGAACCGCGGCCGGCTCCCAGAACCGCCGCGCACACCCCAACTTTGGATGCCCATATCTCCCTCGTTACTCATCCGATTCCGGTGAAACAACTTCCACCGGATTTAGCAACTCGTCAACGTTCAGGGTCAATCCTCCATTTCAGGATCCGAGCAATCACCGAGTCACCAGATCCGTCGACGAGGAATTTCCTCTCTCTGGCGGCTCGTCGGCGCCTCCCGGCGCCGCAGTTGGGCATGCAGAGGGGAAAATATACAACACTCATGACACTTTTTGGTCAATGACCGGAAGTTCAGCACGGAGACAATATCAGCAGTTATGAGAGGAACCTATGGTATGTAGCCATGGGCTACACGAGCAAAGGAGCAAGTGTGGTTAATCACAAAGGCTGAATGAGTCCAGCTATGACAAACCCACAAATGTGGTACTCTTTGTGGATTCAGTCAAAAACTCCGATGGTCATGACCCTGTTCATCGACAGGACATGTTCCATGGATTATGACAGATCGCGATCGTCAACATGAAGCAGTGTGTCTCAAACTTTTAGCTCCACCATGGCATCGAAAGGATTCGTCCTTGGGATGACAACGGTGATGTCATTGAATACTATGTGAGGGGCAGATCCTGCATCCTAGACACATCTCCAACTTTGGAGGTCCCGAAGTTGTATTCATTGAGATGTGATTTTTTGCAATCTCATCCCTGTTGTCTTGCACAAATGCAGATGGTTGACTTAAACGCCGGGCATACTTGGCACGTGTCAAAGCGTATGCCTCGGTTAGTTAAGTCACGCCCATGCTGCGGCACGGGCTTTACAATGCATGCAGTGCAACATAAAATCGATCTCGAGAAAAGCATTACTTCAGTCATACCTTCTCATGAACAGAGTTGCCATTCCATGTGCCCTGCACATGATGAACGACAATGCTCAATGCATGTCAGAAATGACGTACATAAGAAAACCAGGCTGGAAGGCACGCTGTTCTTAACAACAGAGTCACATACTCCACAGTATTGGTACGCGAGAAACTAAGCTCGTGACACCTGGCACAAATGATTTGTAGCCTCCATGCTCATAGGCAACGCCACGACCTGACATTGTTGAACATGTGTGGCTTGTCCATCTCTTGGTCCATTGTCCTCCATGACCAGGGTGCACCGTACGCGCGACATGTTCCAGGTCAGCCATACTGATGGTGACACTCCTGGCCATGGAACTGACGAACTGAACATAACTAATGCACATGCCAAGCTGGTCAACACACTTGTCTGTGGCATGACGGCCCCAACATGTGTCTTGGCTACTTGTCACACCTGTGTGCGTGATGGCTATCTAGATGTGCATTCGTCTGAGATAACATCGCTTTTTCACATGATTCAGACAAGATAGTAATTGTTGAAAGCACACTTCATGCTTCCAAGGTCTTTGGCCAAGGCATGCCCTTTGCCAAATTAAACACCTTGACATGCTCATTTCGGGCATGACTTTCCATGCCTAAGACATGGTTGTAACACCATTCTTTCCTTCTGCTTGGCCCATGCTACCATGCATGGATAAGGGACAAAATTCCACTGAGGACATGGATTACCTCCATGATCACTCGTACTCAGTGGGTTCCAATACACAATGGAGATGTCTTCCACCTTGCCCCCTTTGTGAGAGTCTTTGTTACCAAGTTGAAGTCCACATCGGACTACAATGGTCCAACATGACCAAAGTTGATCCCATGCTTACGGGCGTGGAAGCAACATGATGTAATAGTTGTAAAGGGGGCTTGTGCTCACAATGTGACATATGCATCCCCTTCACACGGAACTTGATGTTGGATGAATCATGCGGGGTAACACATACACGTGTCAGATATCCCATGATCCTCAAACTCTTTCTCAGAAGCTAAAACTTGAGATGAGACGTACAAGCGTGCTTCAAGCGAAGACACTAATCCATATGGTTTTGATGTCAGTACTTGCAACGCACAGGACGTTGAAATTTTGAGAAACAATTCCATCCCGCTTTCCACTTTCAGAGGTCGAAGTCAATGACGTTGGAGCAGATGATGACGAGTGACCAATGATGACCAGTGATGATGATGAGGCACAAGAAAGAGGACGATGATCTTCTCAAGGGCATTGACGCAACCACCTTGGCTGCGAGCAACCTTGGCTGCAATTAACCACCTTGTAGACCTCAAAATCCGTGGCTTTTGCACGGTGGAAGCTGTTAGGGCTTCGACCCTAGCAAAAGGGAACGGTGGCCCTAAACTCCCTGCTGGTCATACATCTTGTGGCGTTGACCCGGATGGCATACCAGTAAGTGGTGATGGGAGGAACACACTGACTACCTCAACACATGCACCAATCCCACAACCCCAGGATGGTCCCTTGGCTCGCATTGAGCAAGGAACACCTGGAAGAGCACAGACATGTGCCACGGCCGCCAACATGGCCATAGTGTCTAAGGCAGACCAGGGATCGCAGAAGGATCCAGCGAACATCGCTGATGCACTGAACCATTTGCAAGACGCCAAGGCGTACGGGCATTTGCTCAATGTTCTTGAGCGTAACAAGCTCACTAAGAGTGTGCTTGCTCTCAAGCAGCATGTTCATCCTCATGCATTCAGCAGCATGTTGAACATCATGGATACATTGGTGGCTGGTGGCATGGTGGACAAGCCTAATCTTGCTCACCCATCCCAGGGTTGCAAAGTTAAGCATCCATCACATGATGATGCTCACAGCCTGACGGGTGACACCCATGATGACCGGTCAACGGGCCCGAGCAACTCTTGTCGACTTCACCAGGCTGAGAAAACAATAAGCGGAAAATACCCTGAGGATGATGATGCAGCATTGGACGCTATTGTGTGGCCTTTGAAAGGCAACGAGCAATGATGAAAGGTCTTTGTGACCAAGTCTTGTGCCAAAAACCTCTAAAACTCACGGCACTCGTGAATGTGTGCGTGCATTTAGGAGGTCGGCTCACACTTTGGATGCGTCCTAAGTTTGTGCACGCAAAGCATGCTAGGGTACAAGTCCAAGCTTTCCTGACCCCATCAAGCATGGGAAGACCAGGAAGAATTTGGAGTTGAATCAAAATGACGTTGCTCGAGTTCTCCAAGCTTGGTCACCTTCTTTGAAGGAATCATGACCATACTCGAATCTTCCATCTTTTATGGGAACGACCCATTCCGCACAGCCAGCCACACGGCTGATGTGTTCAAGTAGCTCAAAGTGCTTATGTTTCATGCACAAATACGAATGTATTTTAGTTAAGTGATAATTTCTTCTTCCGATAGTTACAATGCTGGTTTCGAGCTCCACCCACCACGTTCCGTGTAACTGTGCAATATGCATATTTGTACCATACATATGTGCACAACCTTTGTTCAAGAAGATGGGTTTGTGTGTCTAAGCACATCACATTTCCCGGGATCATCTCCACGCGGTGGGAAGTCTCTGACCACATAGCATCTGATGGTACCCAACTGTCCCATTGAGTGCGGGGACGGCAGGCTTCAGGTGCTTTCCGTCTAGGTCTCAGTGCTACCACATGACAACTCATCTATCATCATGACATGGTAGACACGTGTGCTGGGAGGCCTATGCTGTGAAAACCCTGTGTATCGGAAAAGCTTGGTACTGTCCCATACAATGTACGATCATGCGGTCTGTAACGTTCAGTTGATTTGTAAACTTTGCCACACAGCATGTTTACACTTGTGAAAAAAACGCCAAGCATTGTCCACTGCCACCTTGCGAGCCGAGGGCTTCGTTGGGAATGGTCGTTCAACCAACCCAATTGAACCGGCTGAGATAGCCACATGTGGACCTGACCACATGCACACTGTCCCTTGGGTTTCCGATTGAGGATCCCTTGTGGAGGATGAGATTTGATTTGGTTGACCAGGCCCCCGGGGGTACCACCCTGGCGTAAACCCCACAAAGAGAAATTCTCTTCGGAAATGGTGGCACTTGATTGTGACCCGACAAGTATTTTCCCGGGCACTTTTTGCACGGATGCTCCTCAGCAAAAGGGGGAGGACGCGTTGTCACAACACCAAGGCTGAACACCAAAAAGCCCACCAGGAAATTCATTTTCCATCAAGCAGCTTTCTCTTCAAGACCCAACGGGGAAACCCTATGCTCGGGCATGGAAGATGTTGTCGCTGTGTCAACATGAGACGAGGGATGTCTCACAGATTCAGTGTACAAAGCTTCACTGAACCTTTAAATATATGAGTCACATGTACATGGACCCTGGTTTGGGATCCTTACAATGGAAATCCATGCTGCGACATGAAGCGTACATGCCCCATACAGGAATCCTCGCACCGCTTTGCGACATAAGCATGTGCTGAGGATACATCTATTGGCAAGTATCATATACCTGCATGCCATTACTTTGATGTTTCGTTTGGGCATCCTTCCGTGGGCATCACTTGTACATCTTCTTGTGGGTGACAAGCGTCACCTTCACGCTTCACGTACTCGCTTTGTTGGACTTCTCTTCCAGAGCCAGTTTGAAGAGGGAATCTCTTTCCCTTTACAAACCGAGGACGGTTTGTAGCTAAAGGGGAAGCAATGTAACACGACGACCTAGCCGTGGCACAAAATAGGTCACTACCCCTTGGGTAGACTTGACCTCTGTAACCCAACGAGGTATTTATTTACCCGAACAGGTAATTCAGGGTAAGTCAGGTATATCGCCAGATAAAAATATCTGCCAGGTCAGGATTGCATCGTCTGCTGATTGGCTAGTTGATAACTGTAATAGAGGAGGATGGACCGTCCAGGTCCATCCGATGACATCAGCATGATATTTTCTATCCTGCAAGAATCTGCCCTATGATGATGACTTGGTCGGTGGGTCGCGCCCCGGTGTCAACCCGGTGGGATTTACCCACTGGTTGAGCCTTCGAGGCCAACCATTCCATCCGAGGGCTTCAGTTACCTAACTCTCGACTCCGCTTGTTACAGCTAGCCTCTAAGAACATCCATCTTACCCAGGGATGACAAGGGATACCTTGGTACATGTGAAAATTTCATGCGGCCATGCAAGCTTTATCGAGTCCAATGTCCACCAGATTAAATATTGACATACCAAATGTGGGCCAAAATAGTTCTCAATTAAGTTCACAACTATACCCCACAAAACAATTAGCTCAAACCCAATGTTGCCTATACATCACTCAAGTATACCCAATGTTGAGCATAGTCCAAACTTTGAGATACCACAGCGTCCTCAAACATGAATGGAATCAAGTGATTCAAGTTGCTACGGATACATTGCATTGTGTTTTTTCAGAAATTCTGTTGGATTTCAATTTGGACCATTCTAGAGACCACCAGCTAAAATCTCCACATGTCCAACCTCTGAGAACATCCATCTTACCCAGGAATTTCAAGGGGTACCCTTTGCAATCATGCAAGCTGAATAGAGCCCAGTCCCCATCCAATTAAATATCATCTAATACCTAATGTGTACCAAAAGAGTTCCCTATCAGATCACAACCAGACCCCACAAAAGGTTTAGCTCAAACTCAATTGTGTCTACATATTACCCAAGTATATCAAATTTTGAGCATAGTCCCAACTTTGAAACACCATAACGTCCTTAGACGTTAATGAAACTGAGTGATTCAAGTTTCTACAGATACATTGCATCATATAGTTTCTGAAACAAGAGATGGATTTTATTCTGGACCACTCTAAAGACCTCCAGTCAAAATGTCCACACTTCCAGCCTCCAAGAGCATCCATCTTATCCAGGCATGTCAAGGGGAACCTTTGGTATAGTTCAATTTTCTATGCGACCATGCAAGCTTAATAGAGCACAATCCTTACCCAATTAAATATCGACTAATACAAAATTTGGGTAGAAATAGTTTCCAAATAGATCGCAACTATACCCCAAAATAAGTGTAGTTCAAACCCAATGGTGCCTATTTGTAACCCAGGTATACCCAATTTTGAGCATAGTCCCAACTTCAAAACACAGTAGCATCCTTAAAAGTAAATGGAATTGAGTGATTCAAGTTGCTACAGATACAATACATTGTTTAGTTTCTGAAACAAGAGTTGGATCTGAATTTGGACCATTATAGAGACCAGCAGCTAAAATGCCCACTATTCAAGCCTCTGAGAAAAAGTATCTTACCCAGGCATGTTAAGGGGTACCTTTGGTATATTTGAACTTTTCATGCAACCATGCAAGAGTAACATAGCCCAATCCCCACTCCATTAAATATCAAGTAATATCCAATATGGACCAAAATAGTTCCCAGTTAGATCGTAACTATACCCTACAAAAGGTTTAACTCAACCCGAATAATGTCTACATATCATCCAAGTCAATCCAATTCTGAGCATAGTTCCAACGTTGAAACACCATAGCATCCTCAATCGTGAGTAGAATTGATTGATTCAAGTTGATACAGATGCATTACATTATTTAGTTCAGAAAAAAGAGTTGGATTTGAGTCTGGACCATTCTAGAGACCTCGAGCTCAAATGTCCACAATTCCAACCTCTGAGAAAATTCATCTTACCCAGGCATTTCAAGGGGTACCTTTTGTACATAGTAACTTCTCATGCGACCATGCAAGCTTAATAGAGTCCAATTTCCACCCAATGAAATTTCAACTTATACCCAATGTGTGCCAAACTAGTTGCCAATTGGATCGCAACCATACCCGACAAAAGGTTTAGCTCAAATGCAATGGTGTCTATATATTACCGAGGCATATCCAATTTTGAGCAGAGTCCCAACTTTGAAACACCATAGCATCCTCAAGCATTGATGGAATTGAGTGAATCAAGTTCCAAAAAATATGTTACATTGTTTTGTCGAGGTTGGAGAGGAGAGAGTTGAGTGCGGAGCCCGTGGTAATGGAGTGCCCAGGGACGGATCTGCAAGATTGTGGATTAGTCGATTGGGAGAGGTGTCGCTCCCGAAGATGTCACGGTATCCTTTTGCGTTTTGCTGTAGGCACTTGTTCCACAGGAGTGGGTATGAAGTTAAGATCTTGGGATGCTTGAAAAGGCAGAGATTTTCGGAGAACATGGTGACTTGTTCTGATGCTGGATGGAGAGAGGACGGCGCTGACATTCATGGAGCTGAAGAGGGAGTGCATTGGATGGTGCTGGCAGACCGTTGATGTTGTTGCTTCAAATGGTGGTGAGTCGCATTGTCGATATATAATTTTGTGAAGGAGTTTTTCAACAAGGGAGTCCACTGCGATGCTTGAAAGGACCACAATCATCCATATACATTCGATCATCATGGTTAATTGTTGCTGTACTGGCTGTCAAAGAAGACAGTGATCCAGGGGTGGAGTGCTGCTGAGGAATTCTTGTGATCTGATGATGATAGTGATGAGTGCACTGAAGAGGATATAGAAGCGGTGACTTTTGAGATGGAGAGTTCAGGTCAGAAAGTGTTGAGTGGCCGAGACTGTGTGGGGAGGCTTGGAGAACTGCTGCTGCAGGCGGACGACGATGGCTGCAGCTGGTGGACACTGAGATTCTTTGGCCGAGGAGCTGTTGTTGAGGGTTTGTGGTCGAAGGTGATCAGCATTTGGATTGATGGAAGGGAATGAAAGCTCCAAGGACTAGACTTGATGTAGGTTCTGATGATGCTGAACCGAGCTGATGTCGAGGTTGACACCTGGATGATGTGAGATGCAGGACCCATGCACCGTCAGGAGGAGGACGTTTATACACACGTCCTTCTTTTGGCAGGACAGTGAGGATGATGGTTTTTGATGTTGATTTCACAAGAAGTGATGTTGCGATGATGTCTTGAGGCTGAGTTCATGGAGGCAGAGGGAGCACATCTCGGCCTGGCATTTGAGGAGTCAGCAGGAGATCATGGCGCGATGGAGGATGCAGAATTTTCTGCTGCACTCTGGTACCATGTCAGAGTTTTGAAGGAGGTTACGGCAACGTTGCTGAGCATACGAATGGAGTTTCTGTGTTCCCGAGGTGCGGGCTTTTACTCTCGACGGTATTGCAACAGCGATGGACAAGTAAGAGGGAACCGTGAAGAGATGATGTGCAGCATAGATGGTGATGTCATGGATAGCACGAGAGACCGCAGCAACCGAGCCGC
Organism: Penium margaritaceum; assembly: GCA_023375785.1. Classification (NCBI taxonomy): domain Eukaryota; kingdom Viridiplantae; phylum Streptophyta; class Zygnematophyceae; order Desmidiales; family Peniaceae; genus Penium; species Penium margaritaceum. The sequence goes on along the minus strand of SZWC01007273.1, from coordinate 19,681 downwards.
GGGCGACGAGCCACAGCGGTGAGGTGCGGGCGACGAGAACTTTGGCGAGAAACTGGACGCAGTACCAAAGGTAGGGGCGCGATGCACATCTAGAGTTATTGAAGGTGCTGCAGCTGGAAGGTGGGAAAACTGAGTAGGATAGCTGAAAGTAGAAGGGAAGCCGCAGCCGGAATGGCGGGCACAGGATAAGCAGAAGGAATGAGGTCGCAGTTAAATTGGCGGGCTGAGATGAACAAAGAAGAAGGCAGACGGAGGCCGCAGCCAGATTGGTGGGTGAAGGGAACAACATGAAGCAAAGATTAGATATTCCTGAAGTGTAACATGCAGGTACAAGAGTGTTATATGCTACGTCTAGCCCTAGCTGCCTAGCCTGGAGCTGTTCCCTGAGGCTGCCTATAGGACCGTCGTCGCCTTAGGCTACTGTCGGCGCATGCTGCTGCTGCAACTTGTGGTATTGTACACCGGCTCCGAAGGTATTTTTGGTGCTTGGCCCGAGGGCCGTACGCAATGGGTGGCACGCTCAGTCTGGTGGAGCTCCCTATCGTCTTGCAGGGACCGGGTTGCCCGTTGAAATTCCTGCCGGCTGACTTCCACGGTTCTTGCCGTTTGACCGTTGGTCCTGCCAGCGGCAGTCGATCCGTTTGGCTGTCGGTGCCGATGGTCTTGGTCAAGTGCGAAGATGAACTTACTTGCCAAATATTTCTTTTCCGGGGATCCAGAGAGCAGGGATTCTCTCGACAGGCAGGTGGTTAGGTAGACAATGTGCCCGTGTGACTTCTTGGTCCGAGTGTCCTGTGACCATTGACCCTTATTCATTCTGACAGTATTGGCCTTGCTCCAGTTGTCTTGGCCTTGTTCCAGTTGTCTTGGGCTTGCTCCCGTTGTCTTGGCCTTCCTCCAGTTGTCTTGTCCTTGCTCCAGTTGTCTTGGCCTTGTTCCAGTTGCCTTGGGCTTGCTCCAGTTGTCTTGGCCTTTCTCCAGTTGTCTTGCGCTTGCTCCAGTTGTCTTGGCCTTGCTTCAGTTTTCTAGGACTTGCTCCAGTTGTCTTGGGCTTTCTCCAGTTATCTTGGCCTTGCTTGAGTTGTCTTGGGCTTGTTCCAGTTGTCTTGGCCATGGTTCAGTTGTCTTGGCCTTGCTCCACTTGTCTTGGGCTTGCTCCAGCTGTCGTGTGGGCTTGCTCCAGTTATCACGGGCTTGCTCAAGTTGTCTTGGCCTTGTTCCAGCTGTCTCGGCCTTGCTCCAGTTAACTTGGACTTGCTCCAGTTGTCTTGGGCTTGCTCGTGTTGTCTTGGGCTTGCTCCAGTTGTCTTCGGCCTGCTCCAGCTGTCTTGGCCTTGCTCAAGTTGTCTTGAGATTACTCCAATTGGCTTGGGCTTGCTCCAGATATCTTGGCCTTGCTCCAGTTATCTGGGGCTTGCTCCAGTTGTCTTGGCCATGCTCCAGTTGTCTTGGCCTTGCTCCAGTTGTCTTGAGCTTTCTCCAGTTATCTTGGCCTTGCTCCAGTTGTCTTTGCCTTGCTCAAGTTGTATTGGGCTTGCTCCAGTTGTCTTGGGCCTGATGTATTTGTCTTGGGCTTGCTCCAGTTGTCTTGGGCTTCCTCCAGTTCTCTTGGCCTTGCTCCAGTTGACTTGGGCTTGCTCTAGTTGTCTTGGCCTTGATCCAGTTGTCTTGGCATTGCTCCAGTTGTCTTGGGCTTGCTCCAGTTGTCTTGGCCTTGCTCCAGCTGTCTTGGCCTTGCTCCAGTTTTCTTGGACTTGGTTCAGTTGTCTTGGGGTTGCTCCAGTTTCCTTGAGCTTGCTCCTGTTGTCTTGGGATTGTCCCAGTTGTCTTGGGCTTGCTCCAGTTGTCTTGGCCTTGCTCCAGATGTCGTGATCGTGCTCCAGTTTTCTTGGTCTTGCTCCAGTTGTCTTGGGCTTCCTCCAGTTGTCTTGACCTTGCTCCAGTTGTCTTGGCCTTGCTCTAGTTGTCTTGGCCTTGCTCCAGTAGTCTTAAGCTTGCTCCAGTTGTCTTGGGCTTGCTCCAGTTGACTTGGCCTTGCTTCAGTTGTCTCATTTAGGACCAGTCACCCCAAATACATGCACTAGCAAAACAGTGCACATGATACTATACCATACATGTGAAACTTCCAGGAAACCTTCCACGGCACAACCACTTTTAATATGCAATTTCTAAGAAACTTCTTACAAACTTCAACCCCCATCAAGTACGCACTACCATGGAAAACCGAAACTCATTATGAGAATCCTATTCCCTGGAAAGTTCCAGCACAATCACAGCGATCATGTGCACTCCCTAATTAGTGCATAAACGCTTCCCACCATGGTTACACAACTTCCTTGTAACTTCATTCTGCACACACAAGCCCCAAATGCACATTTCTTAGTAGGCCAAGAAGGGAACAGGAGATATGGGAGGGGAGAGAAGAGAGGGTGCAGGGGAGAGGAGGGGATTGAGTGCATGTGGTAAGTGCATGAGAGAGTGCACCTTAGCGTGTATGACATGGTATTGAAATTCACAATTGTGTGCGTACGTTT
>SZWC01007272.1:107494-130020 GCA_023375785.1 Penium margaritaceum | reverse complement strand
TGCCACCAAATTCGGAGGGGTTGTGAACTCTCCCCAAAGGCCACCAAGTTGCCCCTAAATTTATATAGATATTCCTCAGGACCGACAGACTATATACCCACCATGTCCAAATTTAAGCTGTCGTGCCCTCATATACTGGAATAGGAAATAGATGCCCAGACCACTTTGATTTTTTCAGCGTGTATCCAGTTTCCTTCGTATTAAAAATGACATATCCAAGTCCATTGTTTTTTTAACGACATGCCATACGTGGGAATTTTTAGAACGAGGTACCCAAAGAAAAAGTAGACAATTCTTTGTGCTTACACGAACACAACCCTAGTGCGCAACCTCGACTATTTGCACCCATCATTGTGTCATACGCGCAAAAATTTCATACCAGTCTGTTGGATTTCTAGGCGTAGCATGGTTGTCGCTAACACCGCAAAGCCACGCAATTGGTTGTTGGTCAGACAGTTGACGACCGTTGTATCGCCTGATTCAGCGGCCACCGCCACACTCATCATGTCGTGCGACAGCGCTCTGTTGACTATGTCAAGCGACTGGAGTTGGACGTAAAAAACCAACCGATTCGCACCGTTTCATGTGTGAGTTCGTGATTGTTTGGAGCTAGTTTGCATTGTCCTCCGCTCAAACTTAATGTCTTTGAGATAGGACGACCCGTATCCACGATTGACATGGACCCCATGGACCTCGACCGTCCACTACCTTTGATGGACAGCTGGGAAGACATCCCACACACTAGTTGCGGACCACGGGGTGAAGACATCCTGTGTCCGCCCAAGCTGATGAAGCTGCAGCTGCCTGCCACCACGTCAATGCAAAGCGGGACGCCACATATGACAGAGAACCACCCATTCCGCACACCATGTGCTGGATGATGGGTATGCTGGCTCCTACGAGAACACCCTTTAATTCCACGGACGATTGGCAGGCGTGGTTGCAGATGTATCCAATCACCATGTTGCGCATGTGACACTATGATCTCTCTGCCTTTCTTCCACAATTTCAATCATGTTTTACCCACTTGTTAGTGTGTTCTTCTGATTCCCTTGTGCAAGTTTTCCAACACCATATCTTAACAACACCAAACACATACTTTGCAGAAGGGTAAACATGGGAAGTAAATTGGACATGCTTAGGATTAATTTCGGATATTCTTGCAAATAGAAGCAACCTACACCTGCATGTAATTCCCTGGTAGGCCACTCAGTAACTAGCTCTGGAAAGATTGTAGCAGTGAAAATATCCAAGTTATCACTTCACAAGCAAGACACATACTACCTACATGATATCCTGGCATAGGTAGGCTATAAGTGCGGGCAAAGGACGCCTCCTCCATGTCATCTTCAACAGCATCGTAGAAGATGTCACTGTCACTAGTGCTATTGATGGGATCCACTACTTCCCTCGTGCACTCGTCTTCGTCTGCCATAGTGTCTTCCATCAGTTATCCTTTGTGACACGAGCACATGTACATCTCAATGATGTGTGCCAGCTTGTTTCCGGCCAACAACTTTGCAACCAAGTAGGTTGTACTGGTTCCAAGTATGAGACCAGTCACAAATGGGAGGTGACAATGTATTGGGCAGTCCATGGTATAGGTTGCTTTGGTGTCATGTTGATGTTAGTCGAAGAGAATGAACGGAATGACCAGCTGCGACATTTTACACAAAGGAATGGACATATAGGAGATATTTTGAAGCAAATTGAGATTTTATATCCATCTGTTGAAATACATGTCGGTAAACATCACAAGCTCCCTACGAGTAATCTGACCCCAAGGACTGTTTCATGACCTTCCTACATGAAGCTCCCTACTGAACTTGGCCACGTGTTATTTGGCCCACCTTCTCTTCTTTTAACCTTCGTGCTTGACAGTCTCCTGTGGCCTTGGTCATACATGGCCTTCTGGAAAGTAAGGAGCGTGCCAGTCAGACGCCAACGTTCTCCTCCTCGTCGTAGTACTCCTCTGGCACATCATCCCAGCCGCCATGTGGCATGCCCTGAATGGCTCGTGCCTAGTAGGTGTAGTCGAGGTCATGTTGCTTACGCCGCATGCCATTCTCTTCACTGATCCACCGGTATGGTTCTTCCTCCTGTGGCTCAGAGTTTTCATCCAGGATGAAGCATTCGGGATTGTGAACCTCCTCCTCTCCTGAGTCATACGTTGGAAACTTTTCAGGGTCGTAGTCGCCGTCGTCGTTGTCAGAGACGTTGATTGTGTCACCTGTTGTGGTGCCATGCTGCGAACCCACACCAGCCGCACGTGCTCTAGTTGAAGTGCCTGTGGGTTCTTCTACCGATGCTGCAACTGCTGCAGCAACCTCGACTACCTCAGCTTCTACCTGGATGCCAGTCGGGGGCCAACGCCTGGCATATGCCTCTGTGCTCAAAACTGCTTGCGCTCGCTCGAGCCACCTCTAAAATGCAGCTTCTGCTATTGCCGCTGCTGGTGTCATGGTCACTGGGTTAGTGCACCTCGGTGTAGCCCCTCAGCCCACAGTGGCGATGTTGTTGGCTTTACGTTGTTTGTTGTGATCCATCCGCATGCTCTTTGGCCTTCCCCGGCCACGGCGTGGACCTGACTGCGTCTATATGACCCCCTCCAACGGCTTCAGTGTAGCTGAATCGACACCCAGCCTCGCGTTGTTGTATGCACGTCAGAACGCCAACTTATTCAGTCCAGAGACACATAACGGCTCCGGTGGCTGCTCCCCACCGAATAGCACTATGCAGGCATGCATACATGGCTGTCCAAACTCTTTCCAGGCCCCGCACATACACAACTGCTTAGCGATTTCCACACGATGAACATGGTTAGAAGCCCCGTGCACCGTAGCCATTTCCGGCCCCTCCTCCGTGACGTTGTACTCGTTGCTCAAAACGGATGTATTCAGTAGCCAAGCCTCTGGCTTCGGGGCCGAGTCGCCCTTGCACGCCCTTACTTCTTTCCTATTTCTGCCATCATGCGTTGCACCTATACGAATATTGAGACGAATTAGTAAAATAGATACAACTTCTACACTTTGATGGTACAGGCGTTAAGCGACTCAGACACGTTTGACGTTGTATGCCCACCACAACTGATGGGGTAGTAAACTCGCGTCCACCACTCGAGCAGGATGCGGCCAACACCGCCGCTGCCAAACAAGTACACAATACACTACGTGTACTGGTGCCTCATCACCTCCTTGCACCTCGCAAACTCCAACATGGTTAACGTGTGCGCCAGCCGCCAACACCAGAAACCAGCACATTTCCTGTAACGTTGTTGCACATTCTGACGAAGGTGCCACACACAAGTGTGCGTTGCACCTGGTAGCGTGTCAGCGACGGCGTTCATGAGGCCCTTCTCCCAGTTGGTGATGACTGTTGTTCCAGGCTATACTGCGGTAGGGTAGGCGATGGCGAGGTGGAAGCAAAACCATCACCAATGGTCCTCATTTTCGGTGGGCACCAGAGGTCACGCCATTAACACTACGTGGTTGGGGTCCAAATACTGTGCCACTAGTAGGGTTTGTTTGTGTCCATTCTTCAAGAAAGTCCCGTCCATCATGAATATGCAACGGGAGTGTTGGAACCTGAGGACAGTGGTGCCAAGGGCGACAAACACCCAGAGGAAGACGTCCTCTGTTGCCTCAGTGACTGCGTGGATGTTGCGGTCAAGCTTCGTCAGCTGCAGGACACAAAGAAGGACATGTCGTTACACATTTCAAACAAAAGAAATTGGTACAACACACTTCTACCAGTAAGTACCATATCTTCGTAGTGTATGCCAGGAATAGAGACCATGACATCGTGCCGGATCCGAGAAGCTTCTCTTGTGTCGCAACCTTAGCGTTGTACAACGTCCCATGGTCCATGTCCTTGCCGGTCGCTTTTTTCACCATCTCCTCGAGGCTAGCAATATCTGCATAGGGGTTCTTGTGCACAGTGGTCACGATGTGTCTTGGCGAGATCTTCACGGTTGTTACTAGTGCTTGGCATACAGTGATGGCCATCCTTTCACGCTGACACCTTCATCATCCCACTTTGAGTACACATGTGACAAGCAGAATCCAGGAGCATTCCTTGTCCTTGAACTGGACACATCGAGTAGGAAACCTTATTGGCTCACTCCACAACCAATGGAAATTCATGCAGTTCTTGATTATGTAGTCGTCTATGGCACGATGACACTTAACCATGTTGGCGAACTCCACCCCCCCAGAAAGTCGCCATCCACCTTGGTACATTTTGGGTCTTTTTTCCCACCTCATCCTCGAAGGACATTGCAAAAAAAACAAGAAAAACGTATCAACTTTATAATGTGAAAACAACCACCAAGGATGGAGTTCATACTAGTACGAGCGGAATTACCTAATGCAAGGTCGTTTATCCTGCATCGGTTTGTCCACAGAGCAACCTGACCTCAACTGAGGTGCGGCTGGCTTTCCTTGCAACGACAGGATGACGATGACTTCGGTGTCCAACTTTGTATAAAAAAATAGTCGATGGACAAGGGGGGGAGGAGATACCCGACTTATCAAGAACGGGACGTACTAACGACAGAGGAGGAGATCCGAGAGTGCGGTCATCAGGCGCCCCATGTCCCTACCTACGGGATGTGGACTACCTCAGTTGTGTGGCTATATTGATGTAACATGGGTAGAAAATTCCCATCAAGGTATAGGTAGAGAATGTTGTTTATCTTTTGCCATAAGTGTTACAGGGACATTTGTGAGTCCAAACGACATGATCGTTAACTTGAAATGTCATTATCTGGTGCAGAATGTTGTCTTCTTGACGTCCTTATCAGATGTACAAATTTGATGATTATCATTACATTAGCCGATTTTACTGAAAATTTGGGCCCCGTTGAGATGGCCAAAAATTTCATCTGATCGCGGAACAGAGTAGCGCTTCTTGCAAGTGATGTTTTTCAACGCTCGGTAGGATACGCACATCCACATTACTCCACTTTTCTATTTTATGAAAAGTACAGGTGCCGTGGATGGCCAGATGAACCCCTGACCGAGCATCTCGTTTAGCTGCTTCTTGAGCTTGTTCATCTCATGATCGCTCATCCGATGTCTCCCTTTCACTCTTTGTCTGTTCCCTGGATTCAGGTCTATCTGCTGGTTGACATTTCACTACGGAGGTAACTGTCAAGACAGTTCGTCAGGAAAGAAACCTCTTTCAAACTCCTCACCAAGTGCTGCAAACTCCTCTGGAATGGATACGAACTTCTTAGGTGTTGAGGCAGATGTGATAGCCTCGACAGTTATGATTTCTTCTGCTTCCCCGGTCTCCACGTGGACTAGTCACGCTTGAGCCCCGTGTTGCCGATATCTCTTGACAATGTCCAAAGATATCGGTTGGAATTTTGCGACTAATGGAACTTCCTCTACTACTTCCCGTAACTGCCACTGCATCACGGGTCGCTCATCCAAAGGCATGTCTCGTTTTCTACCATTAATGCTAACGTAGAGTGATCCGCTACTCCATTCCACATGGGGATTGTGCCGGTGAAAGAAATATCGTCTGAGGATGATTTTACAGTAACTCATTGGACAAGTCCTCCAAATCGTTATGTGGTACATATCTCCAATTGCAGTCAGAGAGGTTTGCAAAGTTGAAAAATTGACAGTCGTCTCTCAAACGTTTTTCCTTCATACTTCCGTGGTTTGGTCTGCAACCCAGCTTCCAAACGATGTCATTGATAAAAAAATTGTAAGAAGCTCCTCAGTCTAGTAGTGCCAGTTTTGTTCTGTATATTTTACAACCCCTTGGTTGCACCCGTAGGAGTATCGCCGGTTGGTCGTCCGAGTATCCCCCATCAAATCTTGAAATGTCAAGAACCCTCATCTGCGGTGCTATGAACCACTCAGATGGACGATCGTTTGGTGCACACATTTCTGACCAGACAGGAGTCTTTTCGCCTACACCTAGCTTTGTCGTTTTCCGAGACTTGCAACTTCCCCCTATTTGGACTATTGATGTCATTTTTGACAGTCACATGAGATGAGACCTGGCTTCTTGCAGACATAGCAGAGCTGTTGATCGTGTTGATCAACGGCGTCAATCTCCAGTGGAGACAAGGTTTCTGTCGGTTGTAACTTTCCCCCACCACGACAAGAATCATGTCTTTGTGATTGCAAGTTTTTGAATTCCTACATCCGAGCGTTCTAGTCAGTGTTGTCAATGCGGTTGGCTACTAAGATCATTCGGAAAAGGTCGTCCGAGATGCCAAAAATGGCAATTGCTTGCCGAATGTCTCGCTTGAGGTCATTGTTGTAGTAGAAAGAGAGTTCATCGGGGATGAGGTTGCTGCCGGCGATGATTTTGCAGAAACACAATGCATACTTTGCCATGCTCGATTGCTGACGCAGGCATTGGAGCCCGTACCATACGTCAGACTTCTCACTCAAGTTTCCAAAGTGAGCGAATATGGCACATGCAAAATCACCCCATCTTTCTGGTGGCATGAGGTAGTCATGCTACGTTGAATTCATGTGCTCGAGTGGTAGTACGACGAAGGACAACGATGTCAGAGGGTTTGCGTAAGCTATTGATCGGGCTTATCTAGTCTCCTGTTGCCATTGAATGGTCTTTCAATTAGACCAGCAACTTAAAGACGTGTAATGCAGAAGTGAGGCTGTGAGGTCAATCTTCATTTCTTTTTGTGGACCCGAATATCGGTAAAGTAGGCATCCAAAATCGTTTGCCACATCCTGACTGTCGGTCCTTTTGAGTTCACATGAACGAATGGCTTAGGGAGTGCAAGTCAAACCTGGGATTCACTTAAGATTTGGTGAGCACTGCTTCTCAAGCACAACTCTGGCACAACTCCGGCACCACTCTGGAATAACTCTAGCACAACACTGGCACAACCCTGGCAGAACTCTGGCAGAACTCTGGCACAACTCTGGCACAACTCTGGCACAACTCTGGCACAACTATGGCACAACCCTGGCACAACTCTGCAACAACTCTGGCAACACTCAGGCACAAATCTGGCACAACTCTGGCACAACTCTGGAACAGCTCTGGCACAACTCTGGCATAACTCTGGCACAACTCTGGCACAACTCTGGCAACACTCTGGAAAAACTCTGGCACGTCTCTGGCACAACTCTGGCACAACTCTGGCACAATTCTGGCAAACCTCTGGCACAACTCTGGCACACCTCTGGCACACCTCTGGCACAACTCTGGCACAACTCTGGCACATCTCTGGCACAACTCCGGCACAACTCTGGCACAAGTCTGGCACAACTCTGGCACAACTTTGGCACAACTCTGACATAACTCTGGCACAAATCTGGCACAACTCTGGCACAACTCTGGAACAGCTCTGGCACAACTCTGGCATAACTCTGGCACAACTCTGGCACAACTCTGGCAACACTCTGGAAAAACTCTGGCACGTCTCTGGCACAACTCTGGCACAACTCTGGCACAATTCTGGCAAACCTCTGGCACAACTCTGGCACACCTCTGGCACACCTCTGGCACAACTCTGGCACAACTCTGGCACATCTCTGGCACAACTCCGGCACAACTCTGGCACAAGTCTGGCACAACTCTGGCACAACTTTGGCACAACTCTGACATAACTCTGGCACAAATCTGGCACAACTCTGGCACAACTCTGGAACAGCTCTGGCACAACTCTGGCATAACTCTGGCACAACTCTGGCACAACTCTGGCAACACTCTGGAAAAACTCTGGCACGTCTCTGGCACAACTCTGGCACAACTCTGGCACAATTCTGGCAAACCTCTGGCACAACTCTGGCACACCTCTGGCACACCTCTGGCACAACTCTGGCACAACTCTGGCACATCTCTGGCACAACTCCGGCACAACTCTGGCACAAGTCTGGCACAACTCTGGCACAACTTTGGCACAACTCTGACATAACTCTGGCACAAATCTGGCACAACTCTGGCACAACTCTGGAACAGCTCTGGCACAACTCTGGCATAACTCTGGCACAACTCTGGCACAACTCTGGCAACACTCTGGAAAAACTCTGGCACGTCTCTGGCACAACTCTGGCACAACTCTGGCACAATTCTGGCAAACCTCTGGCACAACTCTGGCACACCTCTGGCACACCTCTGGCACAACTCTGGCACAACTCTGGCACATCTCTGGCACAACTCCGGCACAACTCTGGCACAAGTCTGGCACAACTCTGGCACAACTTTGGCACAACTCTGACATAACTCTGGCACAAATCTGGCACAACTCTGGCACAACTCTGGAACAGCTCTGGCACAACTCTGGCATAACTCTGGCACAACTCTGGCACAACTCTGGCAACACTCTGGAAAAACTCTGGCACGTCTCTGGCACAACTCTGGCACAACTCTGGCACAATTCTGGCAAACCTCTGGCACAACTCTGGCACACCTCTGGCACACCTCTGGCACAACTCTGGCACAACTCTGGCACATCTCTGGCACAACTCCGGCACAACTCTGGCACAAGTCTGGCACAACTCTGGCACAACTTTGGCACAACTCTGACATAACTCTGGCACAAATCTGGCACAACTCTGGCACAACTCTGGAACAGCTCTGGCACAACTCTGGCATAACTCTGGCACAACTCTGGCACAACTCTGGCAACACTCTGGAAAAACTCTGGCACGTCTCTGGCACAACTCTGGCACAACTCTGGCACAATTCTGGCAAACCTCTGGCACAACTCTGGCACACCTCTGGCACACCTCTGGCACAACTCTGGCACAACTCTGGCACATCTCTGGCACAACTCCGGCACAACTCTGGCACAAGTCTGGCACAACTCTGGCACAACTTTGGCACAACTCTGACATAACTCTGGCACAAATCTGGCACAACTCTGGCACAACTCTGGAACAGCTCTGGCACAACTCTGGCATAACTCTGGCACAACTCTGGCACAACTCTGGCAACACTCTGGAAAAACTCTGGCACGTCTCTGGCACAACTCTGGCACAACTCTGGCACAATTCTGGCAAACCTCTGGCACAACTCTGGCACACCTCTGGCACACCTCTGGCACAACTCTGGCACAACTCTGGCACATCTCTGGCACAACTCCGGCACAACTCTGGCACAAGTCTGGCACAACTCTGGCACAACTTTGGCACAACTCTGACATAACTCTGGCACAAATCTGGCACAACTCTGGCACAACTCTGGAACAGCTCTGGCACAACTCTGGCATAACTCTGGCACAACTCTGGCACAACTCTGGCAACACTCTGGAAAAACTCTGGCACGTCTCTGGCACAACTCTGGCACAACTCTGGCACAATTCTGGCAAACCTCTGGCACAACTCTGGCACACCTCTGGCACACCTCTGGCACAACTCTGGCACAACTCTGGCACATCTCTGGCACAACTCCGGCACAACTCTGGCACAAGTCTGGCACAACTCTGGCACAACTTTGGCACAACTCTGACATAACTCTGGCACAAATCTGGCACAACTCTGGCACAACTCTGGAACAGCTCTGGCACAACTCTGGCATAACTCTGGCACAACTCTGGCACAACTCTGGCAACACTCTGGAAAAACTCTGGCACGTCTCTGGCACAACTCTGGCACAACTCTGGCACAATTCTGGCAAACCTCTGGCACAACTCTGGCACACCTCTGGCACACCTCTGGCACAACTCTGGCACAACTCTGGCACACCTCTGGCACGACTCTGGCAAAACTCTGGCACAACTCTGGCACATCTCTGGCATAACTCTGGCACAACTATGGCACAACCCTGGCAAAACTCTGGCTGAATTCTGGCACCACTCTGGCACAACTCTGGCACAACTCTGGCACAACTCTGGCACAACTCTGGCACAACTCTTGCACAACTCTGGAACAACTCTGGCACAACTCTGGCTCTGGCACAACATAGTGGACTTATTCGGTCGTAGTCAGTGACGTATGCATCCTTTGGTTGGTCACTGTGCACGTTAGCCATACTGTGCCACTGCTTGTTGAAGGTCTTTGTACTTGCTAGTTGATAACTAGTGTTCCCAACCCATTGTTTTCCCCTCTGACCATTTGTGACTCGTGTTATGCGTTGTCAACGTTGACCACATGAAGTGAAATTCTTTCGTCATGGTCAGTGACATATGCCTACTTTGGTCGGTCATTGTGCATGGTAGCCACACCGTGCTACTACTGACTGAAGGTCGTTGTACTTGCTAGTTGATGACTAGTATTCACAAACCATTACCTTCCACCCGGACCATTTGTGACTCGTGTTATGGTTGGTCAACGTTGACCACCCATATTGAAATTCTCTAGTCATGATCAGTGACATATGCCTACTTTGGTCGGTCATTGTGCATGGTAGCCACACCGTGCTACTACTGACTGAAGGTCGTTGTACTTGCTAGTTGATGACTAGTATTCACAAACCATTACCTTCCACCCGGACCATTTGTGACTCGTGTTATGGTTGGTCAACGTTGACCACCCATATTGAAATTCTCTAGTCATGATCAGTGACATATGCCTACTTTGGTCGGTCATTGTGCATGGTAGCCACACCGTGCTACTACTGACTGAAGGTCGTTGTACTTGCTAGTTGATGACTAGTATTCACAAACCATTACCTTCCACCCGGACCATTTGTGACTCGTGTTATGGTTGGTCAACGTTGACCACCCATATTGAAATTCTCTAGTCATGATCAGTGACATATGCCTACTTTGGTCGGTCATTGTGCATGGTAGCCACACCGTGCTACTACTGACTGAAGGTCGTTGTACTTGCTAGTTGATGACTAGTATTCACAAACCATTACCTTCCACCCGGACCATTTGTGACTCGTGTTATGGTTGGTCAACGTTGACCACCCATATTGAAATTCTCTAGTCATGATCAGTGACATATGCCTACTTTGGTTGGTCATCGTGCATGGTCTCCACACCGTGCCACAACGTATTAAAGCCCCTTGTGCTTGCTATGTGATACTTGGTGTTCCCAAACCATTGTTCCCCCCTCTGACCATTTGTGACTCGTATTATGAGTTGTAAACGTTGACAACACACAGTGGATTTCTTTGGTCAAAGGCAGTACATATGCCTAATTTTGTCGGTCATTGTGCATGGTACCCACACCGTGCTACTACTGACTGAAGGTCGTTGTACTTGCTAGTTGAGAACCGATATTCTCAATGCATTGTTTCCTCTCCTGACCGTTAGTGACTCGTGTTATGGTTGGTCAATGTTGACCACCCATATTGAAAATCTCTGGTCATGATCTGTGACATATGCCTAGTTTGATTGTTTGGTGTGCATATTAGCCACACCGTGCCACTACGTATTGAAGCTCTTTTTCCTTTCTAGCCAATACATAGGCTTCCCAAACCATTGTCTCTCCCTCTGACCATTTGTGACTCGTGTTATGAGTTGTCAATGTTGACCACACATAGTGGATTTATTCGGTCGTAGTCAGTGACGTATGCATCCTTTGGTTGGTCACTGTGCACGGTAGCCATACCGTGCCACTGCTTGTTGAAGGTCTTTGTACTTGCCAGTTGATAACTAGTGTTCCCAACCCTTTGTTTTCCCCTCTGACCATTTGTGACTCGTGTTATGCGTTTTCAACGTTGACCACATGAAGTGAAATTTGTTGGTCATGGTTAGTGACATATGCATACTTTGGTTGGTCACTGTGCATTGAAGCCACCTTGTGCCACTACATATTGAAGGTATTTGTACTTGCTAGTCGATAACTAGTATTCACAAACCATTATCTTCCACCCTGACCATTTGTGACTCGTGTTATGAGTTGTCAAAGTTTACCACACTCAGTGACATTATTTGGTCATGGTCAGTGACATATGCCTACTTTGGTTGGTCATCGTGCATGGTCTCCACACCGTGCCACAGCGTATTGAAGCCCCTTGTGCGTGCTATTTGATACTTGGTGTTCCCAAACCATTGTTTCGCCCTCTGACCATTTGTGACTCGTATTATGAGCTGTCAACATTGACCACACAGAGCGGATTTCTTTGGTTAAAGGCAGTACATATGCCTACTTTGGTCGGTCATTGTGCATGGTAGCCACACCGTGGCACAACTGACTGAAGGTCGTTATATTTGGTAGTTGAGAACCGATATTCCCATAGCATTGTTTTCTGTCCTGACCGTTTGTGACTCGTGTTATGGTTGGTCAACGTTGACCACCCATATTGAAATTCTCTGGTCATGATCAGTGACATATGCCTAGTTTGGTTGTTTGGTGTGCATATTAACCACACCGTGCCACTACGTATTGAAGTTCTTTGTCCTTTCTAGTCAATACATAGGCTTCCCAAACCATTGTCTCTCCCTCTGACCATTTGTGACTTGTGTTATTAGTTGTCAATGTTGACCACACATAGTGGACTTATTCGGTCGTAGTCAGTGACGTATGCATCCTTTGGTTGGTCACTGTGCACGCTAGCCATACCGTGCCTCTGCTTGTTGAAGGTCTTTGTACTTGCTAGTTGATAACTAGTGTTCCCAACCCATTGTATTCCCCTCTGACCGTTTGTGACTCGTGTTATGCGTTTTCAACGTTGACCACATGAAGTGAAATTCTTTCGTCATGGTCAGTGACATATGCATACTTTGGTTGGTCACAGTGCATTGAATCCACATTGTGCCACTACATATTCAACGTATTTGTACTTGCTAGTAGATAACTAGTATTCACAAACATTACCTTCCACCCTGACCATTTGTGACTCGTGGTGAGAGTTGTCAAAGTTTACCACACTTAGTGACATTATTTTGTCATGGTCAGTGACATATGCCTACTTTGATTGGTCATCGTGCATGGTCTCCACACCGTGCCACAACGTATTGAAGCCCCTTGTGCTTGCTATGTGATACATGGTGTTCCCAAACCATTGTTTCCCCCTCTGACCATTTATGACTCGTATTTTGAGTTGTAAACGTTGACCACACACAGCGGATTTCTTTGGTCAAAGGCAGTACATATGCCTACTTTGGTCGGTCATTGTGCATGGTAGCCACACCTTGCTACTACTGACTGAAGGTCGTTGTAATTGGTAGTTGAGAACCGATATTCCCATAGCATTGTTTCCTCTCCTGACCATTTGTGACTCGTGTTATAGTTGGTCAACTTTGACCACCCATATTGAAATTCTCTGGTCATGATCAGTGACATATGCCTAGTTTGGTTGTTTGGTGTGCATATTAGCCACACCGTGCCACTACGTATTGAAGTTCTTTGTTCTTTCTAGTCAATACATAGGCTTCCCAAACCATTCTCTCTCCCTCTGACCATTTGTGACTCGTGTTATGAGTTTTCAATGTTGACCACACATAGTGTACGTATTCGGCCGTAGTCAGTGACATATGCATCCTTTGGTTGGTCACTGTGCACGCTAGCCATACGGTGCCACTACTTGTTGAAGGTCTTTGTACTTGCTAGTTGATAACTAGTGTTCCCAACCCATTGTTTTCCCCTCTGACCATTTGTGACTCGTGTTATGCGTTTTCAACATTGACCACATGAAGTGAAATTTGTTGGTCATGGTTAGTGACATATTCATACTTTGGTTGGTTACTGTGTATTGAAACCACATTGTGCCACTACATATTGAAGGTATTTGTACTTGCTAGTCGATACCTAGTATTCACAAACCATTATCTACCACCCTGACCATTTGTGACTCGTGTTATGAGTTGTCAACGTTTACCACACTTAGTGACATTATTTGGGCATGGTCAGTGACATATGCCTACTTTGGTTGGTCATTGTGCATGATCTCCACACCGTGCTACAGCGTATTGAAGCCCCTTGTGCTTGCTATTTAATACTTGGTGTTCCCAAACCATTTTTTCCCCCTCTGACCATTTGTGACTCGTATTATGAGTTGTCAACGTTGACCACACACAGCGCATTTCTTTGGTCAAAGGCAGTACATATGCCTACTTTGGTCGGTCATTGTGCATGGTAGTCACACCGTGCTACTACTGACTGAAAGTTGTTGTACTTGGTAGTTGAGAACCGATATTCCCATAGCATTGTTTCCTCTCCTGACCGTTTGTGACTCGTGTTATGGTTGGTCAACATTGACCACCCATACTGAAATTCTGTGGTCATGATAAGTGACATATGCCTAGTTTGGTTGTTTGGTGTGCATATTAGCCACACCGTGCCACTACGTATTGAAGTTCTTTGTCCTTTCTAGTCAATACATATGCTTCTTAAACCATTGTCTCTCCCTCTGACCATTTGTGACTCGTGTTATGAGTTGTCAATGTTGACCACACATAGTGGACTTATTTGGTCGTAGTCAGTGATGTATGCATCCTTTGGTTGGTCACTGTGCACGCTAGCCATACCGTGCCACTGCTTATTGAAGCTCTTTGTACTTGCTAGTTGATAACTAGTGTTCCCAACCCATTGTTTTCCCCTCTGACCATTTGTGACTCGTGTTATGCGTTTTCAACGTTGACCACATGAAGTGAAAATTGTTGGTCATGATTAGTGACATATGCATACTTTGGTTGGTCACTGTGCATTGAAGCCACATTGTGCCACTACATATTGAAGGTATTTGTACTTGCTAGTCAATAACTAGTATGCACAAACCATTATCTTCCACCCTGACCATTTGTGACTCGTGTTATGAGTTGTCAAAGTTTACCACACTTAGTGAGATTATTTTCTCATGGTCAGTGACATATGCCTACTTTGGTTGGTCATCGTGCATGGTGTCCACACCGTGCCACAACGTATTGAAGCCCCTTGTGCTTGCTATGTGATAATAGGTGTTCCCAAACTATTGTTTCCCCCTCTGACCATTTGTGACTCGTATTATGAGTTGTAAACGTTGACCACACAGAGCGGATTTCTTTGGTCAAAGGCAGTACATATGCCTACTTTGGTCGGTCATTGTGCATGGTAGTCACACCGTGCTACTACTGACTGAAGGTCGTTGTAATTGGTTGTTGAGAACCGATATTCTCATAGCATTGTTTCCTCTCCTGACCGTTTGTGACTCGTGTTATTGTTGGTCAACGTTGACCACCCATATTGAAATTCTCTGGTCATGATCAGTGACATATGCCTAGTTTGATTGTTTGATGTGCATATTAGCCACACCGTGCCACTACGTATTGAAGTTCTTTGTCCTTTCTAGTCAATACATAGGCTTCCCAAACCATTGTCTCTCCCTCTGACCATTTGTGACTCGTGTTATGAGTTGTCAATGTTGACCACACATAATGGACTTATTCAGTCGTAGTCAGTGACGTATGCATCCTTTGGTTGGTCACTATGCACGCTAGCCATACCGTGCCACTGCTTGTTGAAGGTCTTTGAACTTGCTAGTTGATAACTAGTGTTCCCAACCCATTGTTTTCTCCTCTGAACATTTTGTGACTCGTGTTATGCGTTTTCAATGTTGACAACATGAAGTGAAACTTGTTGGTCATGGTTAGTGACATATGCATACTTTGATTCGTCATTGTGCATTGAAGTCACATTGTGCCACTACATATTGAAGGTACTTGTACTAACTAGTTGATAACTAGTATGCACAAACCATTATCTTCGACCCTGACCATTTGTGACTCGTGTTAAGAGTTGTCAATTTGACCACACATAGTGGACTTATTCGGTCGTAGTCAGTGCCGTTTGCATCCTTTGGTTGGTCACTGTGCACGCTAGCCATACCGTGCCACTGCTTTTTGAAGGTCTTTGTACTTGCTAGTTGATAACTGATGTTCCCAACCAATTGTTTTCCCCTCTGACCATTTGTGACTCGTGTTATGCGTTTTCAACGTTGACCACATGAAGTGAAATTCTTTCGTCATGGTCAGTGACATATGCATACTTTGGTTGGTCACTGTGCATTGAAACCACATTGTGCCACTACATTTTGAAGGTATTTGTACTTGCTAGTTGATACCTAGTTTTCACAAACCATTATCTACCACCCTGACCATTTGTGTCTCGTGTTATGAGTTGTTAAAGTTTACCACACTTAGTCACATTATTTGGGCATGGTCAGTGACATATGCCTACTTTGGTTGGTCATCGTGCATGGTCTCCACACCGTGCTACAGTGTATTGAAGCCCCATGTGCTGATACTTGGTGTTCCCAAACCATTTTTTCCCCCTCTGACCATTTGTGACTCGTATTATGAGTTGTCAACGTTGACCACACACAACGGATTTCTTTGGTCAAAGGCAGTACATATGCCTACTTTGGTCGGTCATTGTGCATGGTAGTCACACCGTGCTACTATTGACTGAAGGTTGTTGTACTTGGTAGTTGAGAACCGATATTCCCATAGGATTGTTTCCTCTCCTGACCGTTTGTGACTCTTGTTATGGTGGTCAACATTGACCACCCATATTGAAATTCTGTGGTCATGATCAGTGACATATGCCTAGTTTGGTTGTTTGGTGTGCATATTAGCCACACCGTGCCACTACGTATTGAATTTCTTTGTCCTTTCTAGTCAATACATATGCTTCTTAAACCATTGTCTCTCCCTCTGACCATTTGTGACTCATGTTATGAGTTGTCAATGTTGACCACACATAGTGGACTTATTCGATCGTAGTCAGTGACGTATGCATCCTTTGATTGGTCATTGTGCACGCTAGCTATACCGTGCCACTGCTTATTGAAGGTCTTTGTACTTTCTAGTTGATAACTAGTGTTCCCAACCCATTGTTTTCCCCTCTGACCATTTGTGACTCGTGTTATGCGTTTTCAACGTTGACCACATGAAGTGAAATTTGTTGGTCATGGTTAGTGACATATGCATACTTAAGTTGGTCACTGTGCATTGAAGCCACATTGTGCAACTACATATTGAAGGTATTTGTACTTGCTAGTCAATAACTAGTATGCAGAAACCATTATCTTCCACCCTGACCATTTGTGACTCGTGTTATGAGTTGTCAAAGTTTACCACACTTACTGACATTATTTGCTCATGGTCAGTGACATATGCCTACTTTGGTTGGTCATCGTGCATGGTCTCCACACCGTGCCACAACGTATTGAAGCCCGTTGTGCTTGCTATGTGATAATCGGTGTTCCCAAACTATTGTTTCCCCTTGTGACCATCTGTGACTCGTATTATGAGTTGTAAACGTTGACCACACAGAGCGGATTTCTTTGGTCAAAGGTAGTACATATGCCTACTTTGGTCGGTCATTGTGCATGGTAGCCACACCGTGCTACTACTGACTGAAGGTTGTTGTACTTGGTAGTTGAGAACCAATATTCCCATAGCATTGTTTCCTGTCCTGACTGTTTGTGACTCGTGTTATGGTTGGTCAACGTTGACCACCCATATTGAAATTCTCTGGTCATGATTAGTGACATATGCCTAGTTTGGTTGTTTGGTGTGCATATTAGCCACACCGTGCCACTACGTATTGAAGCTCTTTTTCCTTTCAAGCCAATATATAGGCTTATCAAACCATTGTCTCTCCCTGTGACCATTTGTGACTCGTGGACCACACATAGTGGACTTATTCGGTCGTAGCCAGTGACGTATGCATCCTTTGGTTGGTCACTGTGCACGCTAGCCATACCGTGCCACTGCTTATTGAAGGTCCTTGTACTTGCTAGTTGATAACTAGTGTTCCCAACCCATTGTTTTCCCCTCTGACCATTTGTAACTCGTGTTATGCGTTTTCAACGTTGACCACATGAAGTGAAATTTGTTGGTCATGGTTAGTGACATATGCATACTTTGGTTGGTCACTGTGCATTGAAGCCACATTGTGCCACTACATATTGAAGGTATTTGTACTTGCTAATCGATAACTAGTATGCACAAACCAATATCTTCCATCCAGACCATTTGTGACTCGTGTTATGAGTTGTCAAAGTTTACCACACTTACTGACATTATTTGCTCATGGTCAGTGACATATGCCTACTTTGGTTGGTCATCGTGCATGGTCTCCACACCGTGCCACAACGTATTGAAGCCCCTTGTGCTTGCTATTTGATACTTGGTGTTCCCAAACCATTGTTTCCCCCTCTGACCATTTGTGACTCGTATTATGAGTTGTCAACATTGACCACACACAGCGGATTTCTGTGGTCAAAGGCAGTACATATGCCTACTTTGGTCGGTCATTGTGCATGGTAGCCACACCGTGCTACTTCTGACTGAAGGTCGTTATACTTGGTAGTTAAGAACCGATATTCCCATAGCATTGTTTCCTGTCCTGACCGTTTGTGACTCGTGTTATGGTTGGTCAACGTTGACCACCCATATTGAAATTCTCTGGTCATGATCAGTGACATATGCCTAGTTTGGTTGTTTGGTGTGCATATTAGCCACACCGTGCCACTGCGTATTGAAGTTCTTTGTCCTTTATAGTCAATACATAGGCTTCCCAAATCATTGTCTCTCCCTCTGACCATTTGTGACTCGTGTTATGAGTTGTCAATGTTGACCACACATAGTGGACTTATTCGGTCGTAGTCAGTGACGTATAAATCCTTTGGTTGGTCACTGTGCACGCTAGCCATACCGTGCCACTGCTTGTTGAAGGTCTTTGTACTTGCTAGTTGATAACTGATGTTCCCATCCCATTGTTTTCCCGTCTGACCATTTGTGACTCGTGTTATGCGTTTTCAACGTTGACCACATGAAGTGAAATTCTTTCGTCATGGTCAGTGACATATGCATACTTTGGTTGGTCACTGTGCATTGAAGCCACATTGTGCCACTACATATTGAAGGTATTTGTACTTGCTAGTCGATAACTAGTATTCACAAACAATTAGCTTCCACCCTGACCATTTGTGACTCGTGTTGTGAGTTGTCAAAGTATACCACACTTAGTGACATTATTTGGTCATGGTCAGTGACATATGCCTACATTGGTTGGTCATCGTGCATGGTCTCCACACCGTGCCACAACGTATTAAAGCCCCTTGTGCTTGCTATGTGATACATGGTGCTCCAAAACCATTGTTTCCCCCTCTGACCATTTTTGACTCGTATTATGAGTTGTCAACGTTGACCACACACAACGGATTTCTTTGGTCAAAGGCAGTACATATGCCTACTTTGGTCGGACATTGTGCATGGTTGCCACACCGTACTACTACTGACTTAAAGTCTTTGTACTTGGTACTTGATATTCCCATAGCATTGTTTCCTGTCCTGACCGTTTGTGATTCGTGTTATGGTTGGTCAACGTTGACCACCCATATTGAAATTCTCTGGTCATGATCAGTGACATATGCCTAGTTTGGTTGTTTGGTGTGCATATTTGCCACACCGTGCCACTACGTATTGAAGTTCTTTGTCCTTTCTAGTCAATACATAGGCTTCCCAAACCATTGTATCTCCCTCTGACCATTTGTGACTCGTGTTATGAGTTGTCAATGTTCACCACACATAGTGGACGTATTCGGTCGTAGTCAGTGATGTATGCATCCTTTCGTTGGTCACTGTGCACGCTAACCATACCGTGCCACTGCTTGTTGAAGTTCTTTGTACTCGCTAGTTGATAAATAGTGTTCCCAACCTATTGTTTTCCCCTCTGACCATTTGTGACTCGTGTTATGCGTCTTCAACATTGACCACATGAAGTGAAATTTGTTGGTCATGGTTAGTGACATATGCATACTTTGGTTGGTCACTGTGCATTGAACCCACATTGTGCCACTACATATTGAAGGTATTTGTACTTCCTAGTCGATACCTAGTATTCACAAACCATTATCTACCACCCTGACCATTTGTGACTCGTGTTATGAGTAATCAAAGTTGACCACACTTAGTGACATTATTTGGGCATGGTCAGTGACATATGCCTACTTTGGTTGGTCATCGTGCATGGTCTCTACACCGTGCAACAACGTATTGAAGCCCGTTGTGCTTGCTATTTGATACTTGGTGTTCCCAAACCATTGTTTCCCCCTCTGACCATTTGTGACTCGTATTATGAGTTGTCAACATTGACCACACACAGCGGATTTCTTTGGTCAAAGGTAGTACATATGCCTACTTTGGTCGGTCATTGTGCATGGTAGCCACACCGTGCTACTTCTGACTGAAGGTCGTTATACTTGGTAATTGAGAACCCATATTCCCATAGCATTGTTTCCTGTCCTGACCGTTTGTGACTCGTGTTATGGTTGGTCAACGTTGACCACCCATATTGAAATTCTCTCGTCATGATCAGTGACATAATCCTAGTTTGGTTGTTTGGTGTGCATATTAGCCACACCGTGCCACTGCGTATTGAAGTTCTTTGTCCTTTCTAGTCAATACATAGGCTTCCCAAATCATTGTCTCTCCCTCTGACCATTTGTGACTCGTGTTATGAGTTGTCAATGTTGACCACACATAGTGGACTTATTCGGTCGTAGACAGTGACGTATGCATCCTTTGGTTGGTCACTGTGCACGCTAGCCATACCGTGCCACTGCTTGTTGAAGGCTTTGTACTTGTTAGTTGATAACTGATGTTCCCAACCCATTGTTTTCCCGTCTGACCATTTGTGACTCGTGTTATGCGTTTTCAACGTTGACCACATGAAGTGAAATTCTTTCGTAATGGTCAGTGACATTGTGCCACTACATATTGAAGGTATTTGTACTTGCTAGTCGATAACTAGTATTCACAAACTATTACTTTCCACCCTGACCATTTGTGACTCGTGTTGTGAGTTGTCAAAGTATACCACACTTAGTGACATTATTTGGTCATGGTCAGTGACATATGCCTACTTTGGTTGGTCATCGTGCATGGTCTCCACACTGTGCCACAACGTATTAAAGCCCCTTGTGCTTGCTATGTGATACATGGTGCTCCCAAACCATTGTTTCCCCCTCTGACCATTTGTGACTCGTATTATGAGTTGTAAACGTTGACCACTCACAGCGGATTTCTTTGGTCTAAGGCAGTACATATGCCTACTTTGGTCGGACATTGTGCATGGTAGCCACACCGTGCTACTACTGACAGAAAGGCGTTGTACTTGGTACTTGAGAACCAATATTCCCATAGCATTGTTTCCTGTCCTGACCGTTTGTGATTCGTGTTATGGTTGGTCAACGTTGACCACCCATATTGAAATTCTCTGGTCATGATCAGTGACATATGCCTAGTTTGGTTGTTTGGTGTGCATATTAGCCACACAGTGCCACTACGTATTGAAGTTCTTTGTCCTTTCTAGTCAATACATAGGCTTCCCAAACCATTGTCTCTCCCTCTGACCATTTGTGACTCGTGTTATGAGTTGTCAATGTTGACCACACATAGTGGACGTATTCGGTCGTAGTCAGTGACGTATGCATCCTTTCGTTGGTCACTGTGCACGCTAGCCATACTGTGCCACTGCTTGTTGAAGTTCTTTGTACTCGCTAGTTAATAACTAGTTTTCCCAACCCATTGTTTTCCCCTCTGACCATTTGTGACTCGTGTTATGCGTTTTCAACATTGACCACATGAAGTGAAATTTGTTGGTCATGGTTAGTGACATATGCATACTTTGGTTGGTCACTGTGCATTGAACCCACATTGTGCCACTACATATTGAAGGTATTTGTACTTGCTAGTCGATACCTAGTATTCACAAACCATTATCTACCACCCTGACCATTTGTGACTCGTGTTATGAGTTGTCAAAGTTTACGACACTTAGTGACATTATTTGGGAAATGTCAGTGACATATGCCTACTTTGGTTGGTCATCGTGCATGGTCTCCACACCGTGCCACAACGTATTGAAGCCCCTTGTGCTTGCTATGTGATACTTGGTGTTCCCAAACCATTGTTTCCCCCTCTGACCATTTGTGACTCGTATTTTGAGTTGTAAACGTTGACCACACAAAGTGGATTTCTTTGGTCAAAGGCAGTACATATGCCTACTTTGGTTGGTCATTGTGTATGGTAGCCACACCGTGCTACTACTGACTGAAAGTCGTTGTACTTGGTAGTTGAGAACCGATATTCCCATAGCATTGTTTCCTCTCCTGACCGTTTGTGACTCGTGTTATGGTTGGTCAACGTTGACCACCCATATTGAAATTCTCTGGTCATGATCAGTGACATATGCCTAGTTTGGTTGTTTGGTGTGCATATTACCCACACCGTGCCACTACGTATTGAAGTTATTTGTCCTTTCTAGTCAATACATAGGCTTCCCAAACCATTGTCTCTCCCTCTGACCATTTGTGACTCGTGTTATGAGTTGTCAATGTTGACCACACATAGTGGACGTATTCGGTTGTAGTCAGTGACGTATGCATCCTTTGGTTGGTCACTGTGCACGCTAGCCATACTGTGCCACTGCTTGTTGAAGTTCTTTGTACTTGCTAGTTAATAACTAGTGTTCCCAACCCATTGTTTTCCCCTCTGACCATTTGTGACTCGTGTTCTGCGTTTTCAACGTTGACCACATGAAGTGAAATTTGTTGGTCATGGTTAGTGACATATGCATACTTTGGTTGGTCACTGTGCATTGAAGCCACATTGTGCCACTACATATTGAAGGTATTTGTACTTGCTAGTC
>SZWC01007272.1:62374-89538 GCA_023375785.1 Penium margaritaceum | reverse complement strand
TATGCATCCTTTGGTTGGTCACTGTGCACGCTAGCCATACCGTGCCACTGCTTGTTGAAGGTCTTTGTACTTGCTAGTTGATAACTGATGTTCTCAACCCATTGTTTTCCCCTCTGACCATTTGTGACTCGTGTTATGCGTTTCAAACGTTGACCACATGAAGTGAAATTCGTTCGTCATGGTCAGTGCCATATGCATACTTTGGTTAGTCACTGTGCATTGAAGCCACATTGTGCCACTACATATTGAAGGTGTTTGTACTTGCTAGTCGATAACTAGTATGCACAAACCATTATCTTCCACCCTGACCATTTGTGACTCGTGTTATGATTTGTCAAAGTTTACCACACTTTGTGACATTATTTGCTAATGGTCAGTGACATATGCCTACTTTGGTTGGTCATCGTGCATGGTCTCCACACCGTGCCACAACGTATTGAAGCCCCTTGTGCTTGCTATGTGATACTTGGTGTTCCCAAACCATTGTTTCCCCCTCTGACCATTTGTGACTCGTATTATGAGTTGTAAACGTTGACCACACACAGCGGATTTCTTTGGTCAAAGGCAGTACATATGCCTTCTTTGGTCGGTCATTGTGCATGGTCGCCACACCGTGCTACAACTGACTGAAGGTCGTTGTACTTGGTAGTTGGTATCTAGTAATCCCAACCCATTGTTTCCCCCTCTGACAATTCGGGACCCATATCATGGGTTGTCAACATTGACCACACATAGTAAAATTATTTGGTCATGGTAAGTGGCACATGCCTAATCTGGTTGGTCATTGTGCATGGTAGCCACACCGTGCCACCACTTATCGAAGGTCTTTGTACTTGCTAGTCGATACCAAGTATTCCCAAACCATTGTTTCTCCCTCTGCCCATTTTTTACTTGTATTATGAGTTGTGAACGTTGACCACACACACTAAACTTCTTTGGTCATGAGCAGTGATGTATGCCTACTTGGGTAGGTCATTGTGCATGGTAGCCACACCGTGCTACTACTGACTGAAGGTCGTTGTACTTGGTAGTTGAGAACCGATATTCCCATAGCATTGTTTCCTGTCCTGACCGTTTGTGACTCGTGTTATGGTTGGTCAACGTTGACCACCCATATTGAAATTCTCTGGTCATGATCAGTGACATATGCCTAGTTTGGTTGTTTGGTGTGCATATTAGCCACACCGTGCCACTACGTATTGAAGTTCTTTGTCCTTTCTAGTCAATACATAGGCTTCCCAAACCATTGTCTCTCCCTCTGACCATTTGTGACTCGTGTTATGAGTTGTCAANAATTTTGCAACTTCGAGCTTGAATAACCTCTCAACCATTGCTCCGATTGACCAGCCGTAAGAAGGAAAATTGACAACACACAGTGAAACTCTTTTTATGATATTCAGTGATACAAGAATACTTTGGTTGGTCATTGTGCATGGTAGCCACACTGTACCACCACTTATCGAAGGTCTTTGTACTTGCTAGTCGATACCAAGTATTCCCAAACCATTGTTTCTCCCTCCGCCCATTTTTTACTTGTATTATGAGTTGTGAACGTTGACCACACACACTAAACTTCTTTGGTCATGAGCAGTGATGTATGCCTACTTGGGTAGGTCATTGTGCATGGTAGCCACACCGTGCTACTACTGACTGAAGGTCGTTGTACTTGGTAGTTGAGAACCGATATTCCCATAGCATTGTTTCCTCTCCTGACCGTTTGTGACTCGTGTTATGGTTGGTCAACGTTGACCACCCATATTGAAATTCTCTGGTCATGATCAGTGACATATGCCTAGTTTGGTTGTTTGGTGTGCATATAAGCCACACCGTGCCACTGCGTATTGAAGTTCTTTGTCCTTTCTAGTCAATACATAGGCTTCCCAAATCATTGTCTCTCCCTCTGACCATTTGTGACTCGTGTTATGAGTTGTCAATGTTGACCACACATAGTGGACTTATTCGGTCGTAGTCAGTGACATATGCATCCTTTGGTTGGTCACTGTGCACGCTAGCCATACCGTGCCACTGCTTGTTGAAGGTCTTTGTACTTGCTAGTTGATAACTGATGTTCTCAACCCATTGTTTTCCCCTCCGACCATTTGTGACTCGTGTTATGCGTTTTCAACGTTGACCACATGAAGTGAAATTCGTTCGTCATGGTCAGTGACATATGCATACTTTGGTTGGTCACTGTGCATTGAAGCCACATTGTGCCACTACATATTAAAGGTATTTGTACTTGCTAGTCGATAACTAATATTCACAAACCATTACCTTCGACCCTGACCATTTGTGAGTCGTGTTGTGAGTTGTCAAAGTTTACCACACTTAGTGGCATTATTTGGTCATGGTCAGTGACATATGCCTACTTTGGTTGGTCATCGTGCATGGTCTCCACACCGTGCCACAACGTATTGAAGCCCCTTGTGCTTGCTATGTGATACATGGTGTTCCCAAACCATTGTTTCCCCCTCTGACCATTTGTGACTCGGATTATGAGTTGTAAACGTTGACCACACACAGCGGATTTCTTTGGTCAAAGGCAGTATATATGCCTACTTTGGTCGGTCATTGTGCACGGTAGCCACACCGTGCTACTACTGACTGAAAGTCGTTGTACTTGGTGGTTAAGAACCGATATTCCCATAGCATTGTTTCCTATCCTGACCGTTTGTGACTCGTGTTATGGTTGGTCAACGTTGACCACCCATATTGAAATTCTCAGGTCATGATCAGTGACATATGCCTAGTTTGGTTGTTTGGTGTGCATATTAGCCACACCGTGCCACTACGTATTGAAGTTCTTTGTCCATTCTAGTCAATACTTAGGCTTCCCAAACCATTGTCTCTCCCTCTGACCATTTGTGACTCGTGTTATGAGTTGTCAATGTTGACCACACATAGTGGACTTATTCGATCGTAGTCAGTGACGTATGCATCCTTTGGTTGGTCACTGTGTACGCTAGCCATACCGTGCCTCTGCTTGTTGAAGGTCTTTGTACTTGCTAGTTGATAACTAGTGTTCCCAACCCATTGTATTCCCCTCTAACTGTTTGTGACTCGTGTTATGCGTTTTCAACGTTGACCACATGAAGTGAAATTTGTTGGTCATGGTTAGTGACATATGCATACTTTGGTTGGTTACTGTGCATTGAAGCCACATTGTGCCACTACATATTGAAGGTATTTGTACTTGCTAGTCAATAACTAGTATTCACAAACCATTACCTTCCACCCTGACCATTTGTGACTCGTGTTGAGAGTTGTCAAATGTTTCCACACTTAGTGACATTATTTGGTCATGGTCAGTGACATATGCCTACTTTGGTTGGTCATCGTGCATGGTCTCCACACCGTGCCACAACGTATTGAAGCCCCTTGTGCTTGCTATGTGATACTTGGNGTTTACCACACTTAGTGACATTATTTGCTCATGGTCAGTGACATATGCCTACTTTGGTTGGTCATCGTGGATGGTCTCCACACCGTGCCACAACGTATTGAAGCCCCTTGTGCTTGCTATGTGATACTTGGTGTTCCCAAACCATTGTTTCCCCCTCTGACCATTGGTGACTCGTATTATGAGTTGTAAACGTTGACCACACAGAGCGGATTTCTTTGGTCAAAGGCAGTACATATGCCTACTTTGGTCAGTCATTGTGCATGGTAGCCACACCGTGCTACTACTGACTGAAGGTCGTTGTACTTGGTAGTTGAGAACCGATATTCCCATAGCATTGTTTCTTGTCCTGACCTTATGTGACTCGTGTTATGGTTGGTCAACGTTGACCACCCATATTGAAATTCTCTGGTCGTGATCAGTGACATATGCCTAGTTTGGTTGTTTGGTGTGCATATAAACCACACCGTGCCACAGCGTATTGAATTTCTTTGTCCTTTCTAGTCAATACATAGGCTTCCCAAATCATTGTCTCTCCCTCTGACCATTTGTGACTCGTGTTATGAGTTGTTAATGTTGACCACACATAGTGGACTTATTCGGTCGTAGTCAGTGACGTATGCATCGTTTGGGTTGTCACTGTGCACGCTAGCCATACCGTGCCACTGCTTTTTGAAGGTCTTTGTACTTGCTAGTTGATAACTGATGTTCTCAACCCATTGTTTTCCCCTCTGACCATTTGTGACTCGTGTTATGCGTTTTCAACGTTGACCACATGAAGTGAAATTCGTCCGTCATGGTTAGTGACAAATGCATACTTCGGTTGGTCACTGTGCATTGAAGCCACATTTTGCCACTACATATTGAAGGTGTTTGTACTTGCTAGTCGATAACTAGTATGCACAAACCATTATCTTCCACCCTGACCATTTGTGACTCGTGTTATGAGTTGTCAAAGTTTACCACAGTTTGTGACATTATTTGCTCATGGTCAGTGATATATGCCTACTTTGGTTGGTCATCGTGCATGGTCTCCACACCGTGCGACAACGTATTGAAGCCCCTTCTGCTTTCTATGTGATACTTGGTGTTCCCAAACCATTGTTTCCCCCTCTGACCATTGGTGACTCGTATTATGAGTTGTAAACGTTGACCACACACAGCGGATTTCTTTGGTAAAAGGCAACACATATGCCTAATTTGGTCGGTCATTGTGCATGGTCGCCACACCGTGCTACTATTGAATGAAGGTCGTTGTACTTGGTAGTTGGTATCTAGTATTCCCAACCCATTGTTTCCCCCTCTGACAATTCGGGACCCATATTATGGGTTGTCAACGTTGACAACACATAGTAAAATTATTTGGTCATGGTAAGTGGCACATGCCTAATCCCGTTGGTCATTGTGCATGATAGCCACACCGTTCCACTACTTGTTGAAAGTATTTGCACTTACTAGTCAATAAGTAGCAAAAGGTTTCTCCCTTTGACACCAGGTCGGTTTTTGTTGATTTGTTACGCGAAGGTGCCTTCACTTGAATACTCCCTCCCACCCCCCCTGGAGGGATGTTCCGTGGACGACCTGGAGGACAGATTTGCGACCGCATTATGACACCCCCCCTACCCCCCCACGGCTTAGGCTCGAAGGTAGAGTTGAGGTATCACAACACGGCCGCCCTCCCCCCCCCCCCAGGTCGCGAGCCTATTGTATATTGTGCAAACGATGATTCAAACCTAGGACCTATCGCTCCAGAATCTAACTCTATAAGCACTAAGCCAACTCGCATGGTGTTCATATGATGTCCAAATGACATTATAAGGGTTCCTATGGGTAAAGGGCATACAATAAGGGGGTGTAAGATTAGAGGGTAGTTTTCAAAAGTATGAATGATAACAAATTTAGTTTATTCATAAAAATTTAACGCAGACGAAATGTCAAATTTTGCAACTTCGAGCTTGGATAACCTCTCAACCATTGCTCCGATTGACGAGCCGTAAGAAGGAAAGTTGACAACACACAGTGAAACTCTTTTTATGATATTCAGTGATACAAGAATACTTTGGTTGGTCATTGTGCATGGTAGCCACACCGTGCCACCACTCATTGAAGGTCTTTGTACTCGCTAGTCGATACCAAGTATTCCCAAACCATTGTTTCTCCCTCTGCCCATTTTTTACTCGTATTATGAGTTGTGAACGTTGACCACACACACTAAACTTCTTTGGTCATGAGGAGTGATGTATGCCTACTTGGGTAGGTCATTGTGCATGGTAGCCACACTGTGCTACTACTGACTAAAGGTCATTGTACTTGGTAGTTGAGAACCGATATTCCCATAGCATTGTTTCCTGTCCGGACCGTTTGTGACTCGTGTTATGGTTGGTCAACGTTGACCACCCATATTGAAATTCTGTGGTCATGATCAGTGACATATGCCTAGTTTGGTTGTTTGGTGTGCATGTAAGCCACACCGTGCCACTGCGTATTGAAGTTCTTTGTCCTTTCTAGTCAATACATAGGCTTCCCAAATCATTGTCTCTCCCTCTGACCATTTGTGACTCGTGTTATGAGTAGTCAATGTTGACCACACATAGTGGACTTATTCGGTCGTAGTCAGTGACATATGCATCCTTTGGTTGGTCAGTGTGCACGCTAGCCATACCGTGCCACTGCTTGTTGAAGGTCACTGTACTTGCTAGTTGATAACTGATGTTGTCAACCCATTGTTTTCCCCTCTGACCATTTGTGACTCGTGTTATGCGTTCTCAACGTTGACCACATGAAGTGAATTTGTTCGTCATGGGCAGTGACATATGCATACTTTGGTTGGTCATTGTGCATGGTCTCCACACCGTGCCACAACGTATTAAAGCCCCTTGTGCTTGCTATGTGACACATGGTGTTCCCAAACCATTGTTCCCCCCTCTGACCATTTGTGACTCGTGTTATGAGTTGTTAATGTTGACCACACATAGTGGACTTATTCGGTCGTAGTTAGTGACATATGCCTACTTTGGTCGGTCATTGTGCATGGTAGCCACATCGTGCTACTACTGACTGAAGGTTGTTGTACTTGGTAGTTGAGAACCGATATTCCCATAGCATTGTTTCCTCTCCTGACTGTTTGTGACTCGTGTTATGGTTGGTCAACGTTGACCACCCATATTGAAATTCTCTGGTCATGATCAGTGACATATGCCTAGCTTGGTCTTTTGGTGTGCATATAAGCCACACCGTGCCACTGCGTATTGAAGTTCTTTGTCCTTTCTAGTCAATACATAGGCTTCCCAAATCATTGTCTCTCCCTCTGACCATTTGTGACTCGTGTTATGAGTTGTCAATGTTGACCACACATAGTGGACTTATTCGGTCGTAGTTAGTGACATATGCATCCTTTGGTTGGTCAGTGTGCACGCTAGCCATACCGTGCCACTACTTATTGAAGGTCTTTGTACTTGCTAGTTGATAACTGATGTTCTCAACCCATTGTTTTCCCCTCTGACCATTTGTGACTCGTGTTATACGTTTTCAACGTTGACCTCATGAAGTGAAATTCGTTCGTCATGGTCAGTGACATATGCATACTTTGGTTGGTCACTGTGCATTGAAGCCACATTGTGCCACTACATATTAAAGATATTTGTACTTGCTAGTCCAGAACTAGTATTCACAAACCATTACCTTCCACCCTGACCATTTGTGAGTCGTGTTGTGAGTTGTCAAAGTTTACCACACTTAGTGGCATTATTTGGTTATGGTCAGTGACATATGCCTACTTTGGTTGGTCATCGTGCATGGTCTCCACACCGTGCCACAACGTATTAAAGCCCCTTGTGCTTGCTATGTGATACATGGTGTTCCCAAACCATTGTTTCTCCCTCTGACCATTTGTGACTCGTATTATGAGTTGTAAACGTTGACCTCACACAGCGGATTTCTTTGGTCAAAGGCAGTACATATGCCTACTTTGGTCGGTCATTGTGCATGGTAGTCACATCGTGATACTACTGACTCAAAGTCGTTGTACTTGGTAGTTGAGAACTGATATTCCCATAGCATTGTTTCCTGTCCTGGCCGTTTGTGACTCGTGTTATGGTTGGTCAACGTTGACCACCCATATTGAAATTCTCTGGTCATGATCAATGACATATGCCTAGTTTGGTTGTTTGGTGTGCATATTAGCCACACCGTGCCACTACGTATTGAAGTTCTTTGTCCTTTCTAGTCAATACATAGGCTTCCCAAACCATTGTCTCTCCCTCTGACCATTTGTGACTCGTGTTATGAGGTGTCAATGTTGACCACACATAGTGGACGTATTCGGCCGTAGTCAGTGACGTATGCATCCTTTGGTTGGTCACTGTGCATGCTAGCCATACGGTGCCACTGCTTGTTGAAGGTCTTTGTACTTGCTAGTTGATAACTAGTGTTCCCAACCCACTGTTTTCCCCTCTGACCATTTGTGACTCGTGTTATGCGTTTTCAACGTTGACCACATGAAGTGAAATTTTTTGGTCATGGTTAGTGACAGATGCATACTTTGGTTGGTTACTGTGCATTGAAGCCACATTGTGCCACTACATATTGAAGGTATTTGTACTTGCTAGTCAATACCTAGTATTCACAAACCATTATCTACCACCCTGACCATTTGTGACTCGTGTTATGAGTTGTCAATGTTGACCACACATAGTGGACTTATTCGGTCGTAGTCAGTGACGTATGCATCCTTTGGTTGGTCACTGTGCACGCTAGCCATACCGTGCCACTGCTTGTTGAAGGTCTTTGTACTTNGTGTTCCCAAACCATTGTTTCCCCCTCTGACCATTTGTGACTCGTATTATGAGTTGTAAACGTTGACCACACACAGCGGATTTCTTTGGTCAAAGGCAGTACATATGCCTACTTTGGTCGGTCATTGTGCATGGTAGCCACACCGTGCTACTACTGACTGAAGGTCGTTGTACTTGGTAGTTGAAAACCGATATTCCCATATCATTGTTTCCTCTCCTGACCATTTGTGACTCGTGTTATAGTTGGTCAACGTTGACCACCCATATTGAAATTCTCTGGTCATGATCAGTGACATATGCCTAGTTTGTTTGTTTGGTGTGCATAGAAGCCACACCGTGCCACTGCGTATTGAAGTTCTTTGTCCTTTCTAGTCAATACATAGGCTTCCCAAATCATTGTCTCTCCCTCTGACCATTTGTGACTCGTGTTATGAGATGTCAATGTTGACCACACATAGTGGACTTATTCGGTCGTAGTCAGTGACATATGCATCCTTTGGTTGGTCACTGTGCACGCTAGCCATACCGTGCCACTGCTTGTTGAAGGTCTTTGTACTTGCTAGTTGATAACTGATGTTCTCAATCCATTGTTTTCCCCTCTGATCATTTGTGACTCGTGTTATGCGTTTTCAACGTTGACCACATGAAGTGAAATTCATTGGTCATGGTTAGTGACATATGCATACTTTGGTTGGTCAGTGTGCATTGAAGCCACATTGTGCCACTACATATTGAAGGTATTTGTACTTGCTAGTCGATAACTAGTATGGACAAACCATTATCTTCCATCCTGACCATTTGTGACTCGTGTTATGAGTTGTCAAAGTTTACCAAACTTTGTGACATTATTTGCTCATGGTCAGTGATATATGCCTACTTTGGTTGGTCATCGTGCATGGTCTCCACATCGTGCCACAGCTTATTGAAGCCCTTTGTGCTTGCTATGTGATACTTGGTGTTCCCAAACCATTGTTTCCCCCTCTGACCATTTGTGACTCGTATTATGAGTTGTAAATGTTGACCACACACAGCGGATTTCTCTGGTCAAAGGCAGTACATATGCCTACTTTGGTCGGTCATTGTGCATGGTCGCCACACCGTGCTACTACTGAATGAAGGTCGTTGTACTTGGTAGTTGAGAACCGATATTCCCATAGCATTGTTTCCTCTCCTGACCATTTGTGACTCGTGTTATGGTTGGTCAACGTTGACCACCCATATTGAAATTCTCTGGTCATGATCAGTGACATATGCCTAGTTTGGTTTTTTGGTGTGCATATAAGCCACACCGTGCCACTGCGTATTGAAGTTCTTTGTCCTTTCTAGTCAATACATAGGCTTCCCAAATCATTGTCTCTCCCTCTGACCATTTCTGACTCGTGTTATGAGTTGTCAATGTTGACCACACATAGTGGACTTATTCGGTCGTAGTAAGTGACATACGCATCCTTTGGTTGGTCACTGTGCACGCTAGCCATACCGTGCCACTGCTTGTTGAAGGTCTTTGTACTTGCTAGTTGATAACTGATGTTCTCAATAGATTGTTTTCCCCTCTGACCATTTGTGACTCCTGTTATGCGTTTTCAACGTTGACCACATGAAGTGAAATTCGTTCGTCATGGTCAGTGACATATGCATACTTCGGTTGGTCACTGCGCATTGAAGCCACATTGTGCCACTACATATTGAAGGTATTTGTACTTTCTAGTCAATAACTAGTATGCACAAACCATTATCTTCCACCCTGACCATTTGTGACTCGTGTTATGAGTTGTCAAAGTTTACCACACTTTGTGACATTATTTGCTCATGGTCAGTGACATATGCCTACTTTGGTTGGTCATCGTGCATGGTCTCCACACCGTGCCACAANGTGACTCGTATTATGAGTTGTAAACGTTGACCACACACAGCGGATTTCTTTGGTCAAAGGCAGTACATATGCCTACTTTGGTCGGTCATTGTGCATGGTCGCCACACCGTGCTACTACTGACTGAAGATCGTTGTACTTGGTAGTTGGTATCTAGTATTCCCAACCCATTGTTTCCCCCTCTGACAATTCGGGACCCATATTATGGGTTATCAACGTTGACCACACATAGTAAAATTATTTGGCCATGGTAAGTGGCACATGCCTAATCTGGTTGGTCATTGTGCATGGTAGCAACACCGTTCCACTACTTGTTGAAATTATTTGCACTTGCTATTCAATAAATAGCAAAAGGTTTCTCCCTTTGACACCAGGTCGGTTTTTGTTGATTTGTTATGCGTAGGTGCCTTCACTGGAATACTCCCTTCCACCCCCCCTGGAGGGATGTTCCGTGGACGACCTGGAAGACAGATTTGCGACCACATTATGACACCCCCCTACCCCCTGATGGCTTAGGCTCGAAGGTAGAGTTGAGGTATCACAACACCCCCCCCCCAGGTCGCGAGCCTATTGTATATTGCACGTACGAGGATTAAAACGTAGGACCTTTCGCTCCAGAAACTAACTCTATAAGCACTTAGCCAACTCGCATGGTGTTCATGTGATGTCCAAATGACATTATAAGGGTTCCTATGGGTAAAGGGCATAAAATAAGGAGGTGTAAGATGAGAGGGTAGTTTTCAAAATTATGAATGATAACAAATTTAGTTTATTCATAAAAATTTAACGCGGACAAAATTTCGAATTTTGCAACTTCGAGCTTGAATAACCTCTCAACCATTGCTCCGATTGACCAGCCGTAAGAAGGAAAGTTGACAACACACAGTGAAACTCTTTTTATGATATTCACTGATACAAGAATACTTTGGTTGGTCATTGTGAATGGTAGCCACACCGTGCCACCACTTATCGAAGGTCTTTGTACTTGCTAGTCAATACCAAGTATTCCCAAACCATTGTTTCTCCCTCTGCCCATTTTTTACTTGTATTATGAGTTGTGAACATTGACCACACACACTAAACTTCTTTGGTCATGAGCAGTGATGTATGCCTACTTGGGTAGGTCATTGTGCATGGTAGCCACACCGTGCTACTACTGACTGAAGGTCGTTGTACTTGGTAGTTGAGAACCGATATTCCCATAGCATTGTTTCCTCTCCTGACTGTTTGTGACTCGTGTTATGGTTGGTCAACGTTGACCACCCATATTGAAATTATCTGGTCATGATCAGTGACATGTGCCTAGTTTGGTTGTTTGGTGTGCATATAAGCCACACCGTGCCACTGCGTATTGAAGTTCTTTGTCCTCTCTAGTCAGTACATAGGCTTCCCAAATCATTCTCTCCCTCTGACCATTTGTGACTCGTGTTATGAGTTGTCAATGTTGACCACACATAGTGGACTTATTCGGTCGTAGTCAGTGACATATGCATCCTTTGGTTGGTCACTGTGCACGGTAGCCATACCGTGCCAATGCTTGTTGAAGGTCTTTGTACTTGCTAGTTGACAACTGATGTTATCAACCCATTTTTCTCCCCTCTGACCATTTGTGACTCGTGTTATGCAATTTCAACGTTGACCACATGAAGTGAAATTCGTTCGTCATGGTCAGTGACATATGCATACTTTGGTTGGTCACTGTGCATTGAAGCCACATTGTGCCACTACATATTAAAGGTATTTGTACTTGCTAGTTGATAACTAGTATTCACAAACCATTACCTTCCACCCTGACCATTTGTGAGTCGTGTTGTGAGTTGTCAAAGTTTACCACACTTAGTGGCATTATTTGGTCATGGTTCTTGACATATGCCTACTTTGGTTGGTCATCGTGCATGGTCTCCACACCGTGCCACAACGTATTGAATCCCCTTGTGCTTGCTATGTGATACATGGTGTTCCCAAACCATTGGTTCCCCCTCTGACCATTTGTGACTCGTATTATGAGTTGTAAACGTTGACCACATACTGCGGGTTTCTTTGGTCAAAGGCAGTACATATGCCTACTTTGGTCGGTCATTGTGCATGGTAGCCACACCGTGCTACTACTGACTGAAAGTCGTTGTACTTGGTAGTTGAGAACCGATATTCCCATAGCATTGTTTCCTGTCCTGACCGTTTGTGACTCGTGTTATGGTTGGTCAACGTTGACCTCCCATATTGAAATTCTCTGGTCATGATCAGTGACATATGCCTAGTTTGGTTGTTTGGTGTGCATATTAGCCACACCGTGCCACTACGTATTAATTTTTTTTGTCCTTTCTAGTCAATACTTAGGCTTCCCAAACAATTGTCTCTCCCTCTGACCATTTTTTACTCGTGTTATGAGTTGTCAATGTTGACCACACATAGTGGACGTATTCGGCCGTAGTCAGTGACGTATGCATCCTTTGGTTGGTCACTGTGCACGCTAGCCATACGGTGCCACTACTTGTTGAAGGTCTTTGAACTTGCTAGTTGATAACTGGTGTTCCCAACCCATTTTTTTCCCCTCTGACCTTTTGTGACTCGTGTTATGCGTTTTCAACGTTGACCACATGAAGTGAAATTTGATGGTCATGGTTAGTGACATATGCATACTTCGGTTGGTCACTGTGCATTGAAGCCACATTGTGCCACTACATATTGAAGGTGGTTGTACTTGCTAGTCGATTACTAGTATGCACAAACCATTATCTTCCACCCTGACCATTTATGACTCGTGTTATGAGTTGTCAAATA
Source organism: Penium margaritaceum (assembly GCA_023375785.1). Lineage (NCBI taxonomy): Eukaryota > Viridiplantae > Streptophyta > Zygnematophyceae > Desmidiales > Peniaceae > Penium > Penium margaritaceum. Next base: position 76,693 of record SZWC01007272.1, on the reverse strand, counting down.
TTACCACACTTTGTGACATTATTTGCTCATGGTCAGTGACATATGCCTACTTTGGTTGGTCATCGTGCATGGTCTCCACACCGTGCCACAACGTATTGAAGCCCCTTGTGCTTGCTATGTGATACTTGGTGTTCCCAAACCATTGTTTCCCCCTCTGACCATTTGTGACTCGTATTATGAGTTGTAAACGTTGACCACACACACCGGATATCTTTGGTCAAAGGCAGTACATATGCCTACTTTGGTCGGTCATTGTGCATGGTGGCCACACCGTGCTACTACTGACTGAACGTCGTTGTACTTGGTAGTTGGTATCTAGTATTCCCAACCCATTGTTTCCCCCTCTGACAATTCGGGACCCATATTATGGGTTGTCAACGTTGACCACACATAGTAAAATTATTTGGTCATGGTAAGTGGCACATGCCTAATCTGGTTGGTCATTGTGCATGGTAGCCACACCGTGCCACCACTTATCGAAGGTCTTTGTACTTGCTAGTCGATACCAAGTATTCCCAAACCATTGTTTCTCCCTCTGCCCATTTTTTACTTGTATTATGAGTNAATTTTGCAACTTCGAGCTTGAATAACCTCTCAACCATTGCTCCGATTGACCAGCCGTAAGAAGGAAAGTTGACAACACACAGTGAAACTCTTTTTATGATATTCAGTGATACAAGAATACTTTGGTTGGTCATTGTGCATGGTAGCCACACTGTGCCACCACTTATCAAAGGTCTTTGTACTTGCTAGTCGATACCAAGTATTCCCAAACCATTGTTTCTCCCTCTGCCCATTTTTTACTTGTATTATGAGTTGTGAACGTTGACCACACACACTAAACTTCTTTGGTCATGAGCAGTGATGTATGCCTACTTGGGTAGGTCATTGTGCATGGTAGCCACACCGTGCTATTACTGACTCAAGGCCGTTGTACTTGGTAGTTGAGAACCGATATTACCATAGCATTGTTTCCTCTCCTGACCGTTTGTGACTCGTGTTATGGTTGGTCAACATTGACGACCCATATTGAAATTCTCTGGTCATGATCAGCGACATATGCCTAGTTTGGTTGTTTGGTGTGCATATAAGCCACACCGTGCCACTGCGTATTGAAGTTCTTTGTCCTTTCTAGTCAATACGTAGGCTTCCCAAATCATTGTCTCTCCCTCTGACCATTTGTGACTCGTGTTATGAGTTGTCAATGTTGACCACACATAGTGGACTTATTCGGTCGTAGTCAGTGACATATGCATCCTTTGGTTGGTCACTGTGCACGCTAGCCATACCGTGCCACTGCTTGTTGAAGGTCTTTGTACTTGCTAGTTGATAACTGATATTCTCAACCCATTGTTTTCCCCTCTGACCATTTGTGACTCGTGTTATGCGTTTTCGACGTTGACCTCATGAAGTGAAATTCGTTTGTTATGGTCATTGACATATGCATACTTTGGTTGGTCACTGTGCATTGAAGCCACACTGTGCCACTACATATTAAAGGTATTTGTACTTGCTAGTCGATAACGAGTATTCACAAACCATTACCTTCCACCCTGACCATTTGTGAGTCGTGTTGTGAGTTGTCAAAGTTTACCACACTTAGTGGTATTATTTGGTCATGGTCAGTGACATATGCCTACTTTGGTTGGTCATCGTGCATGGTCTCCACACCGTGCCACAACGTATTGAAGCCCCTTGTGCTTGCTATGTGATACATGGTGTTCCCAAACCATTGTTTCCCCCTCTGACCATTTGTGACTCGTATTATGAGTTGTAAACGTTGACCACACACAACGGATTTCTTTGGTCAAAGGCAGTACATATGCCTACTTTGGTCGGTCATTGCGCATGGTAGCCACACCGTGCTACTACTGACTGAAGGTCGTTGTACTTGGTAGTTGAGAACCGATATTCCCATAGCATTGTTTCCTCTCTTGACCATTTGTGACTCGTGTTATGGTTGGTCAACGTTGACCACCCATATTGAAATTCTCTGGTCATGATCAGTGACATATGCCAATTTTGGTTGTTTGGTGTGCATAGAAGCCACACCGTTCCACTGCGTATTGAAGTTCTTTGTCCTTTCTAGTCAATACATAGGCTTCCCAAATCATTGTCTCTCCCTCTGACCATTTGTGACTTGTGCTATGAGTTGTCAATGTTGACCACACATAGTGGACTTATTCGGTCGTAGTTAGTGACATATGCATCCTTTGGTTGGTCACTGTGCACGCTAGCCATACCGTGCCACTGCTTGTTGAAGGTCTTTGTACTTGCTAGTTGATAACTGATGTTCTCAACCGATTGTTTTCCCCTCTGACCATTTGTGACTCGTGTTATGCGTTTTCAACGTTGACCACATGAAGTGAAATTCGTTGGTCATGGTTAGTGACATATGCATACTTCGGTTGGTCCCTGTGCATTGAAGCCACATTGTGCCACTACATATTAAAGGTATTTGTACTTGCTAGTCGATAACTAGTATGCACAAACCATTTTCTTCCACCCTGACCATTTGTGACTCGTGTTATGAGTTGTCAAAGTTTACCACACTTTGTGACATTATTTGCTCATAGTCAGTGACATATGCCTACTTTGGTTGGTCATCGTGCATGGTCTCCACACCGTGCCACAGCGTATTGAAGCCCCTTGTGCTTGCTATGTGATAATTGGTGTTCCCAAACCATTGTTTCCCCCTCTGACCATTTGTGACTCGTATTATGAGTTGTAAACGTTGGCCACACACAGCGGATTTCTTTGGTCAAAGGCAGTACATATGCCTACTTTGGTCGGTCATTGTGCATGGTCGCCACACCGTGCTACTACTGAATGAAGGCCGTTTTTCTTGGTAGTTGAGAACCGATATTCCCATAGCATTGTTTCCTCTCCTGACCGTTTGTGACTCGTGTTATGGTTGGTCAACGTTGACCACCCATATTGAAATTCTCTGGTCATGATCAGTGACATATGCCTAGTTTGGTTGTTTGGTGTGCATATAAGCCACACGGTGCCACTGCGTATTGAAGTTCTTTGTCCTTTCTAGTCAATACATAGGCTTCCCAAATCATTGTCTCTCCCTCTGACCATTTGTGACTTGTGTTATGAGTTGTCAATGTTGACCACACATAGTGGACTTATTCGGTCGTAGTCAGTGACTTATGCATCCTTTGGTTGGTCACTGTGCACCCTAGCCATACCGTGCCACTGCTTGTTGAAGGTCTTTGTACTTGCTAGTTGATAACTGATGTTCTCAACCCATTGTTTTCCCCTCTGACCATTTGTGACTCGAGTTATGCGTTTTCAACGTTGACCACATGAAGTGAAATTCGTTCGTCATGGTCAGTGACATATGCATACTTTGGTTGGTCACTGTGCATTGAAGCCAAATTTTGCCACTACATATTGAAGGTATTTGTACTTGCTAGTTGATAACTAGTATGCGCAAACCATTATCTTCCACCCTGACCATTTGTGACTCGTGTTATGAGTTGTCAAAGTTTACCACACTTTGTGACATTATTTGCTCATGGTCAGTGACATATGCCTACTTTGGTTGGTCATCGTGCATGGTCTCCACACCGTGCCACAACGTTATTAAGCCCCTTGTGCTTGCTATGTGATACTTGGTGTTCCCAAACCATTGTTTCCCCCTCTGACCATTTGTGACTCGTATTATGAGTTGTAAACGTTGACCACACACAATGGATTTCTTTAGTCAAAGGCAGTACATATGCCTACTTTGGTCGGTCAATGTGCATGGTAGCCTCACCGTGCTACCACTGACTGAATGTCGTTGTACTTGGTAGTTGAGAACCGATATTCCCATAGCATTGTTTCCTGTCCTGACCGTTTGTGACTCGTGTTATGGTTGGTCAACGTTGACCACCCATATTGAAATTCTCTGGTCATGATCAGTGACATATGCCTAGTTTGGTTGTTTGGTGTGCATATTAGCCTCACCGTGCCACTACGTATTGAAGTTCTTTGTCCTTTCTAGTCAATACATAGGCTTCCCAAACCATTGTCTCTCCCTCTGACCATTTGTGACTCGTGTTATGAGTTGTCAATGTTGACCACACATAGTGGACGTATTCGGCCGTAGTCAGTTACGTATGCATCCTTTGGTTGGTCACTGTGCACGCTAGCCATACGGTGCCAATGCTTGCTGAAGGTGTTTGTATTTGCTAGTTGATAACTAGTGTTCCCAACCTATTGTTTTCCCCTCTGACCATTTGTGACTCGTGTTATGCGTTTTCAACGTTGACCACATGAAGTGAAATTTGTTGGTCATGGTTAGTGACATATGCATACTTTGGTTGGTTACTGTGCATTGAAGCCACATTGTGCCACTACATATTGAAGGTATTTGTAATTGCTAGTCAATACCTAGTATTCACAAACCATTATCTACCATCCTGACCATTTTTGACTCGTGTTATGAGTTTTCAAAGTTTACCACACTTAGTGACATTATTTGGACATGATCAGTGACATATGCCTACTTTGGTTGGTCATCGTGCATGGTCTCCACACCGTGCCACAACGTATTGAAGCCCCTTGTGCTTGCTATGTGATACTTGGTGTTCCCAACCCATTGTTTCCCCCTCTGACCATTGGTGACTCGTATTATGAGTTGTAAACGTTGACCACACAGAGCGGATTTCTTTGGTCAAAGGCAGTACATATGCCTACTTTGGTTGGTCATTGTGCATGGTAGCCACACCTTGCTACTACTGACTTAAGGTCGTTGTACTTGGTAGTTGAGAACCGATATACCCATAGCATTGTTTCCGCTCCTGACCGTTTGTGACTCGTGTTATGGTTGGTCAACGTTGACCACCCATATTGAAATTCTCTGGTCATGATCAGTCACATATGCCTAGTTTGGTTGTTTGGTGTGCATATAACCCACACTGTGCCACTGAGTATTGAAGTTCTTTGTCCTTTGTAGTCAATACATAGGCTTCCCAAATCATTGTCTCTCCCTCTCACCATTTGTGACTCGTGTTATGAGTTGTCAATGTTGAGCACACATAGTGGACTTATTCAGTCGTAGTCAGTGACATATGCATCCTTTGGTTGGGCACTGTGCACGCTAGCCATACCGTGCCACTGCTTGTTGAAGGTCTTTGTACTTGCTAGTTGATAACTGATGTTCTCACCCCATTGTTTTCCCCTCTGACCATTTGTGACTCGTGTTATGCATTTTCAACGTTGACCACATGAAGTGAAATTTGTTGGTCATGATTAGTGACACATGCATACTTCGGTTGGTCAATGTGCATTGAAGCCACATTGTGCCACTACATATTGAAGGTATTTGTACTTGCTGGTCGATAACTAATATGCACAAACCATTATCTTGAACCCTGACCATTTGTGACTCGTGTTATGAGTTGTCAAAGTTTACCACACTTTCTGACATTATTTGCTCATGTTCAGTGACATATGCCTACTTTGGTTGGTCATCGTGCATGGTCTCCACACCGTGCCACAACGTATTGAAGCCCCTTGTGCTTGCTATGTGATACTTGGTGTTCCAAAACCATTGTTTCCCCCTCTGACCATTTGTGACTCGTATCATGAGTTGTAAACGTTGACCATACACAGCGGATTTCTTTGGTCAAAGGCAGTACATATGCCTACTTTGGTCGGTCATTGTGCATGGTCGCCACACCGTGCTACTACTGACTGAAGGTCGTTGTACTTGGTAGTTGGTATGTAGTATTCCCAACCCATTGTTTCCCTTCTGACAATTCGGGATCCATATTATGGGTGCTCAACGTTGACCACACATAGTAAAATTATTTGGTCATGGTAAGTGGCACATGCCTAATCTGGTTGGTCATTGTGCATGGTAGCCACACCGTTCCACTACTTGTTGAAAGTATTTGCACTTGCTAGTCAATAAATAGCAAAAGGTTTCTCCCTTTGACACCAGGTCGGTTTTTGTTGATTTGTTACGCGTAGGTGCCTTCACCGGAATACTCCCTCCCACCCCCCCTGGAGGGATGTTCCGTGGACGACCAGGAGGACAGATTTGCGACCGCATTATGACACCCCCCCTACCCCCCCACGGCTTAGGCTCGAAGGTAGAGTTGAGGTATCAAAACACGGCCGCCCCCCCCCTCCCCAGGTCGCGAGGCTATTGTATATTGCGCGTACGAGGATTCAAACCTAGGACCTATCGCTCTAAAATCTAACTCTATAAGCACTAAGCCAACTCGCATGGTGTTCATATGATGTCAAAATGACATTATAAGGGTTCCTATGGGTAAAGGGCATAAAATAAGGGGGTGTAAGATTAGAGGGTAGTTTTAAGAATTATGAATGATAACAAATTCAGTTTATTCATAAAAATTCAACGCAGACGAAATTTCGAATTTTGCAACTTTGAGTTTGAATAACCTCTCAACCATTGCTCCGATTGACCAGCCGTAAGAAGGAAAGTTGACAACACACAGTGAAACTCTTTTTATGATATTCAGTGATACAAGAATACATTGGTTGGTCATTGTGCATGGTAGCCACACAGTGCCACCACTTATCGAAGGTCTTTGTACTTGCTAGTCGATACCAAGTATTCCTAAACCATTGTTTCTCCCTCTGCCCATTTTTTACTTGTATTATGAGTTGTGAACTTTGACCACACACACTAAACGTCTTTGGTCATGAGCAGTGATGTATGCCTACTTGGGTAGGTCATTGTGCATGGTAGCCACACCGTGCTACTACTGACTGAAGGTCGTTGTACTTGGTAGTTGAGAACCGATATTCCCATAGCATTGTTTCCTCTCCTGACCGTTTGTGACTCGTGTTATGGTTGGTCAACGTTGACCACCCATATTGAAATTCTCTGGTCATGATCAGTGACATATGCCTAGTTTGGTTGTTTGGTGTGCATATAAGCCACACCGTGCCACTGCATATTGAAGTTCTTTGTCCTTTCTAGTCAATACATAGGCTTCCCAAATCATTGTCTCGCCCTCTTACCATTTGTGACTTGTGTTATGAGTTGTCAATGTTGACCACACGTAGTGGACTTATTCGGTCGTAGTCAGTGACATATGCATCCTTTGGTTGGTCACTGTGCACGCTAGCCATACCGTGCCACTGCTTGTCGAAGGTCTTTGTACTTGCTAGTTGATAACTGATGTTCTCAACCCATTGTTTTCCCCTCTGACCATTTGTGACTCGTGTTATGCGTTTTCAACGTTGACCACATGAAGTGAAATTCGTTGGTCATGGATTGTGACATATGCATACTTCGGTTGGTCACTGTGCATTGAAGCCACATTCTCCCACTACATATTGAAGGTATTTGTACTTGCTAGTCGATAACTAGTATGCAAAAACCATTATCTTCCACCCTGGAAATTTGTGACTCGTGTTATGAGTTGTCAAAGTTTACCACACTTTGTGACATTACTTGCTCATGGTCAGTGACATATGCCTACTTTGGTTGGTCATCGTGCATGGTCTCCACACCGTACCACAACGTATTGAAGCCCCTTGTGCTTGCTATGTGATACTTGAAGTTCCCAAACCATTGTTTCCCCCTCTAACCATTTGTGACTCGTATTATGAGTTGTAAACGTTGACCACACACAGCGGATTTCTTTGGTCAAAGGCAGTACATAAACCTTTTTTGGTCGGTCATTGTGCATGGTAGCCACACCGTGCTACTACTGACTGAAGGTCGTTGTACTTGGTAGTTGAGAACCAATATTCCCATAGCATTGTTTCCTCTCCTGACCGTTTGTGACTCGTGTTATGGTTGGTCAACATTGACCACCCATATTGAAATTCTTTGGTCATGATCAGTGACATATGCCTAGTTTGGTTGTTTGGTGTGCATATAAGCCACACCGTGCCATAGCGTATTGAAGTTCTTTGTCCTTTCTAGTCAATACATAGGCTTCCCAAATCATTGTCTCTCCCTCTGACCATTTGTGACTCGTGTTATGAGTTGTCAATGTTGACCACACATAGTGGACTTATTCGGCCGTAGTCAGTGACATATGCATCCTTTGGTTGGTCACTGTGCACGCTAGCCATACCGTGCCACTGCTTGTTGAAGGTCTTTGTACTTTCTAGTTGATAACTGATGTTCTCAACCCATTGTTTTCCCCTCTGACCATTTGTGACTCGTGTTATGCGTTTTCAACGTTGACCACATGAAGTGAAATTCGTTCGTCATGGTCAGTGACATATGCATACTTTGGTTGGTCACTCTGCATTGAAGCCACATTGTGCCACTACATATTGAAGGTATTTGTACTTGCTAGTTGATAACTAGTATTCACAAACCATTACCTTCCACCCTGACCATTTGTGAGTCGTGTTGTGAGTTGTCAAACTTTACCACACTTAGTGGCATTATTTGGTCATGGTCAGTGACATATGCCTACTTTGGTTGGTCATCGTGCATGGTCTCCACACCGTGCCACAACATATTGAAACCCCTTGTGCTTGCTTTGTGATACATGGTGTTCCCAAACCATTGTTTCCCCCTCTGACCATTTGTGACTCGTATTATGAGTTGTAAACGTTGACAACACACAGTGGATTTCTTTGGTCAAAGGCAGTACATATGCCTACTTTGGTCGGTCATTGTGCATGGTAGCCACACCGTGCTACTACTGACTGAAAGTCGTTGTACTTGGTGGTTGAGAACCGATATTCCCATAGCATTGTTTCCTGTCCTGACCGTTTGTGACTCGTGTTATGGTTGGTCAACGTTGACCACCCATATTGAAATTCTCTGGTCATGATCAGTGACATATGCCTAGTTTGGTTGTTTGGTGTGCATATTAGCCACACCGTGCCACTACTTATTGAAGTTCTTTGTCCTTTCTAGTCAATACATAGGCTTTCCAAACCATTGTCTCTCCCTCTCACCATTTTTGACTCGTGTTATGAGTTGTTCATGTTGACCACACATAGTGGACGTATTCGGCCGTAGTCAGTGATGTATGCATCCTTTGGTTGGTCACTGTGCACGCTAGCCGTATGGTGCCACTGCTTGTTGCAGGTCTTTGTACTTGCTAGTTGATAACTAGTGTTCCCAAACCATTGTTTTCCCCTCTGATCATTTGTGACTCGTGTTATGCGTTTTCAACGTTGACCACATGAAGTGAAATTTGTTGGTCATGGTTAGTGACATATGCATGCTTTGGTTGGTTACTGTGCATTGAAGCCACATTGTGCCACTACATATTGAAGGTATTTGTACTTGCTAGTCGATACCTAGTATTCACAAACCATTATCTACCACCCTGACCAGTTGTGACTCGTGTTATGAGTTGTCAAAGTTTACCACACTCAGTGATATTATTTGGACATGATCAGTGACATATGCCTACTTTGGTTGGTCATCGTGCATGGTCTCCACACCGTGCCACAGCGTATTGAAGCCCCTTGTGCTTGCTATTTGATACTTGGTGTTCCCAAACCATTTTTTCTGTCTCTGACCATTTGTGACTCGTATTATGAGTTGTAAACGTTGACCACACACAACGGATTTCTTTGGTCAAAGGCAGTACATATGCCTACTTTGGTCGGTCATTGTGCATGGTAGTCAAACCGTGCTACTACTGACTGAAGGTCGTTGTAATTGGTAGTTGAGAACCAATATTCCCATAGCATTGTTTCCTCTCCTGACCGTTTGTGACTCGTGTTATGGTTGGTCAACATTGACTACCCATATTGAAATTCTGTGGTCATGATCAGTGACATATGCCTAGTTTGGTTGTTTGGTGTGCATATAAGCCACACCGTGCCACTACGTATTGAAGTTCTTTGTCCTTTCTAGTCAATACATATGCTTCTTAAACCATTGTCTCTCCCTCTGACCATTTGTGACTCGTGTTATGAGTTGTCAATGTTGACCACACATAGTGGACTTATTCGGTCGTAGTCAGTGACGTATGTATCCCTTTGGTTGGTCACTGTGCACGCTAGCCATACCGTTCCACTGCTTATTGAAGGTCTTTGTACTTGCTAGTTGATAACTATTGTTCCCAACCCATTGTTTTCCCCTTTGACCATTTGTGACTCGTGTTATGCGTTTTCAACGTTGACCACATGAAGTGAAATTTGTTGGTCATGGTTAGTGACATATGCATACTTTGGTTGGTCACTGTGCATTGAAGCCACATTGTGCCACTACATATTGAAGGTATCTGTACTTGCTAGTCAATAACTAGTATGCACAAACCATTATCTTCCACCCTGACCATTTGTGACTCGTGTTATGAGTTGTCAAAGTTTACCACACTTAGTGACATTATTTGCTCATGGTCAGTGACATATGCATACTTTGGTTGGTCATCGTGCATGGTCTCCACACTGTGCCACAACGTATTGAAGCCCCTTGTTCTTGCTATGTGATACATGGTGTTGCCAAACCATTGTTTCCCCCTCTGACCATTGGTGACTCGTATTATGAGTTGTAAACGTTGACCACACAGAGCGGATTTCTTTGGTCAAAGGCAGTACATATGCCTACTTTGGTCGGTCATTGTGCATGGTAGCCACACCGTGCTACTACTGACTGAAGGTCGTTGTACTTGGTAGTTGAGAACCGATATTCCCATAGCATTGTTTCCTGTCCTGACCGTTTGTGACTCGTGTTATGGTTGGTCAATGTTGACCACCCATATTGAAATTCTCTGGTCATGATCAGTGACATATGCCTAGTTTGGTTGTTTGGTGTGCATATAAGCCACATCGTGCCACTGCGTATTGAAGTTCTTTGTCCTTTCTAGTAAATACAGAGGCTTCCCAAATCATTGTCTCTCCCTCTCACCATTTGTGACTTGTGTTATGAGTTGTCAATGTTGACCACACATAGTGGACTTATTCGGTCGTAGTCAGTGACATATGCATCCTTTGGTTGGTCACTGTGCACGCTACCCATACCGTGCCACTACTTGTTGAAGGTCTTTGTACTTGCTAGTTGATAACTGATGTTTTCAACCCATTGTTTTCCTCTCGGACCATTTGTGACTCGTGTTATGCGTTTTCAACGTTGACCACATGAAGTGAAATTTGTTGGTCATGGTTAGTGACATATGCATACTTCGGTTGGTCACTGTGCATTGAAGCCACATTGTGCCACTACATATTGAAGGTATTTGTACTTGCTAGTCGATAACTAGTATGCACTAACCATTATCTTCCACCCTGACCATTTGTGACTCGTGTTATGAGTTGTCAAAGTTTACCACACTTTGTGACATTATTTGCTCATGGTCAGTGACATATGCCTACTTTGGTTGGTCATCGTGCATGGTCTCCACACCGTGCCACAACGTATTGAAGCCCCTTGTGCTTGCTATGTGATACTTGGTGTTCCCAAACCATTGTTTCCCCCTCTGACCATTTGTGACTCGTATCATGAGTTGTAAACGTTGACCACACACAGCGGATTTCTTTGGTCAAAGGCAGTACATATTCCTACTTTGGTCGGTCATTGTGCATGGTCGCCACACCGTGCTACTACTGACTGAAGGTCGTTGTACTTGGTAGTTGGTATCTAGTATTCCCAACCCATTCTTTCCCCCTCTGACAATACAGGACCCATGTTATGGGTTGTCAACGTTGACCACACATACTAAAACTATTTGGTCATCGTAAGTGGCACATGCCTCATCTGGTTGGTCATTGTGCATGGTAGCCACACCGTTCCACTACTTGTTGAAAGTATTTGCACTTGCTAGTCAATAAATATCAAAAGGTTTCTCCCTTTGACACCAGGTCGGTTTTTGTTGATTTGTTACGCGTAGGTGCTTTCACTGGAATACTCCCTTCCACCCCCCCTGGAGGGCTGTTCCGTGGACAACCTGGAGGACAGATTTGCGACCGCATTATGACACCCCTGTACCCCCTCCACGGCTTAGGCCTGAAGGTAGAGTTGAGGTATCACAACACGGCGCCCCCCCCCCCCCCCCCCCCCAAGGTCGCGAGCCTATTGTATATTGCGCGTACGAGGATTTAAACCTAGGACCTATCGCTCTAGAATCTAACTCTATAAGCACTAAGCCAACTCGCTTGGTGTTCATATGATGTCCAATGACATTATAAGGGTTCGTATGGGTAAAGGGCATAAAATAAGGGGGTGTAAGATTAGAGGGTAGTTTTCAAAATTATGAATGATAACAAATTTAGTTTATTCATAAAAATTTGACGCAGACGAAATTTCAAAATTTGCAACTTCAAGCTTGAATAACCTCTCAACAATTGCTCCGATTGACCAGCCATAAGCAGGAAAAATGACAACACACAGTGAAACTCTTTTTATGATATTCAGTGATACAAGAATACTTTGGTTGGTCATTGTGCATGGTAGCCACACCGTGCCACCACTTATCGAAGGTCTTTGTACTTGCTAGTCGCTACCAAGCATTCCCAAACCATTGTTTCTCCCTCTGCCCATTTTTTACTTGTATTATGAGTTGTGAACATTGACCACACTCACTAAACTTCTTTGGTCATGAGCAGTGATGTATGCCTACTTGGGTAGGTCATTGTGCATGGTAGCCACACCGTGCTACTACTGACTGAAGGTCGTTGTACTTGGTAGTTGAGAACCGATATTCCCATAGCATTGTTTCCTCTCCTAACCGTTTGTGACTCGTGTTATGGTTGGTCACCATTGACCACCCATATTGAAATTCTCTGGTCATGATCAGTGACATATGCCTAGTTTGGTTGTTTGGTGTGCATGTAAGCCACACCATGCCACTGCGTATTGAAGTTCTTTGTCCTTTCTAGTCAATACATAGGCTTCCCAAATCATTGTCTCTCCCTCTGACCATTTGTGACTCGTGTTATGCGTTTTCAACGTTGACCACATGAAGTGAAATTCGTTCGTCATGGTCAGTGACATATGCATACTTTGGTTGGTCACTGTGCATTGAAGCCACATTGTGCCACTACATATTAAATGTATTTGTACTTGCTAGTCGATACCTAGTATTCACAAACCATTATCTACCACCCTGACCATTTGTGACTCATGTTATGAGTTGTCAAAGTTTACCACACTTAGTGACATTATTTGGGCATGATCAGTGACATATGCCTACTTTGGTTGGTCATCGTGCATGGTCTTCACACGGTGCCACAGCGTATTGAAGCCCCTTGTGCTTGCTATTTGATACTTCGTGTTCCCTCTGACCATTTGTGACTCGTATTATGAGTTGTCAACATAAACCACACACAGCGGATTTCTTTGGTCAAAGGCAGTATATATGCCTACTTTGGTTGGTCATTGAGCATGGTAGTCACACCGGGCTACTACTGACTGAAGGTCGTTGTACTTGGTAGTTGAGAACCGATATTCCCATAGTATTGTTTCCTCTCCTGACCGTTTGTGACTCGTGTTATGGTTGGTCAACATTGACCACCCATATTGAAATTCTGTGGTCATGATCAGTGACATATGCCTAGTTTGGTTGTTTGGTGTGCATATTAACCACACCGTGCCACTACGTATTGAAGTTCTTTGTCCTTTCTAGTCAATACATATGCTTCTTAAACCATTGCCTCTCCCTCTGACCATTTGTGACTCGTGTTATGAGTTTTCAATGTTGACCACATTTAGTGGACTTATTTGGTCGTAGTCAGTGACGTATGCATCCCTTTGGTTGGTCACTGTGCACGCTAGCCATACCGTTCCACTGCTTATTGAAGGTCTTTGCACTTGCTAGTTGATAACTAGTGTTCCCAACCCATTGTTTTCCCCTCTGACCATTTGTGACTCGTTTATGCGTTTTCAACGTTGACCACATGAAGTGAAATTTGTTGGTCATGGTTAGTGACATATGCATACTTCGGTTGGTCACTGTGAATTGAAGCCACATTGTGCCACTACATATTGAACGTGTTTGTACTTGCTAGTCGATAACTAGTATGCACAAACCATTATCTTCCACCCTGACCATTTGTGACTCGTGTTATGAGTTGTCAAAGTTTATCACACTTTGTGACATTATTTGCTCATGGTCAGTGACATATTCCTACTTTGGTTGGTCATCGTGCATGGTCTCGGCATCGTACCACAATGTATTGAAGCCCCTTGTGCTTGCTATGTGATACTTGGTGTTCCCAAACCATTGTTTCCCCCTCTGACCATTTGTGACTCGTATTATGAGTTGTAAACGTTGACCACACACAGCGGATTTCTTTGGTCAAAGGCAGTACATATGCCTACTTTGGTCGGTCATTGTGCATGGTAGCCACACCGTGCTACTACTGACTGAAGGTCGTTGTACTTGGTAGTTGAGAACCGATATTCCCATAGCATTGTTTCCT
>SZWC01007272.1:45385-61910 GCA_023375785.1 Penium margaritaceum | reverse complement strand
CCCCAGGTCGCGAGCCTATTGTATATTGCGCGTACTAGGATTCAAACCTAGGACCTATCGCTCCAGAATCTAACTCTATAAGCACTAAGCCAACTCGCATGGTGTTCATATGATGTCCAAATGACATTATAAGGGTTCCTATGGGTAAAGGGCATAAAATAAGGAAGTTTAAGATTAGAGGGTAGTTTTCAAAATTATGAATGATAACAAATTTAGTTTATTCATAAAAATTTGACGCAGAAGAAATTTTGAATTTTGCAGCTTCGAGCTTGAATAACCTCTCAACCATTCCTCCGATTGACCAGCCGTAAGAACGAAAGTTGACAACACACAGTGAAACTCTTTTTATGATATTCAGTGATACAAGAATACTTTGGTTGGTCATTGTGCATGGTAGCCACACCGTGCCATCACTTACCGAAGGTCTTTGTACTTGCTAGTCGATATCAAGTATTCCCAAACCATTGTTTCTCCCTCTTCCCATTTTTTACTTGTATTATGAATTGTGAACGTTGACCACACACACTAAACGTCTTTGGTCATGAGCATTGATGTATGCCTACTTGGGTAGGTCATTGTGCATGGTAGCCACACCGTGCTACTACTGACTGAAGGTCGTTGTACTTGGTAGTTGAGAACCGATATTCCCAAAGCATTGTTTCCTCTCCTGACCGTTTGTGACTCGTGTTATGGTTGGTCAACATTGACCACCCATATTGAAATTCTCTGGTCATGATCAGTGACATATGCCTAGTTTGGTTGTTTGGTGTGCATATAAGCCACACCGTGCCACTGCGTATTGAAGTTCTTTGTCCTTTCTAGTCAATACATAGGCTTCCCAAATCAATGTCTCTCCCTTTGACCATTTTTGACTCGTGTTATGAGTTGTCAATGTTGACCACACATAGTGGACTTATTCGGTCATAGTCAGTGACATATGCATCCTTTGGTTGGTCACTGTGCACGCTAGCCATACCGTGCCACTGCTTGTTGAAGGTCTTTGTACTTGCTAGTTGATAACTGATGTTCTCAACCCATTGTTTTCCCCTCTGACCATTTGTGACTCGTGTTATGCGTTTTCAACGTTGACCACATGAAGTGAAATTTGTTCGTCATGGTCAGTGACATATGCATACTTTGGTTGGTCACTGTGCATTGAAGCCACATTGTGCCACTACATATTAAAGGTATTTGTACTTGCTAGTCGATAACTAGTATTCACAAACCATTACCTTCCACCCTGACCATTTGTGAGTCGTGTTGTGAGCTGTCAAAGTTTACCACACTTAGTGGCATTATTTGGTCATGGTCAGTGAGATATGCCTACTTTGGTGGTCATCGTGCATGGTCTCCACACCGTGCCACAACGTATTGAAGCTCCTTGTGCTTGCTATGTGATACATGGTGTTTCCAAACCATTGTTTCCCCCTCTGACCATTTGTGACTCGTATTATGAGTTGAAAACGTTGACGACACACAGCGGATTTCTTTGGTCAAAGGCAGTACATATGCCTACTTTGGTCGGTCATAGTGCATGGTAGCCACACCGTGCTACTACTGACTGAAAGTCGTTGTACTTGGTAGTTGAGAACCGATATTCCCATAGCATTGTTTCTTGTCCTGACCGTTTGTGACTCGTGTTATGGTTGGTCAACGTTGACCACCCATATTGAAATTCTCTGGTCATGATCAGTGACATATGCCTAGTTTGGTTGTTTTGTGTGCATATTAGCCACACCGTGCCACTACGTATTGAAGTTCTTTGTCCTTTCTAGTCAATACATAGGCTTCCCAAACTATTGTCTCTCCCTCTGACCATTTGTGACTCGTGTTATGAGTTGTCAATGTTGACCACACATAGTGGACGTATTCGGCCGTAGTCAGTGACGTATGCATCCTTTGGTTGGTTACTATGCACGCTAGCCATACGGTGCCACTGCTTGTTGAAGGTCTTTGTACTTGCTAGTTGATAACTAGTGTTCCCAACCCATTTTTTTCCCCTCTGACCATTTGTGACTCGTGTTATGCGTTTTCAACGTTGACCACATGAAGTGAAATTTGTTGGTCATGGTTAGTGACATATGCATACTTTGGTTGGTTACTGTGCATTGAAGCCACATTGTGCCACTACATATTGAAGGTATTTGTACTTTCTAGTCGATACCTAGTATTCACAAACCATTATCTACCACCCTGACCATTTGTGACTCGTGTTATGAGTTGTCAAAGTTTACCACACTTAGTGACATTATTTGGGCATGATCAGTGACATATGCCTACTTTGGTTGGTCATCGTGCATGGTCTCCACACCGTACCACAGCGTATTGAAGCCCCTTGTGCTTGCTATTTGATACTTGGTGTTCCCAAACCATTTTCCCCCCTCTGACCATTTGTGACTCGTATTATGAGTTGTCAACATTGACCACACACAGCGGATTTCTTTGGTCAAAGGAAGTACATATGCCTACTTTGGTCGGTCATTGTGCATGGTAGCCACACCGTGCTACTACTGACTGAAGGTCGTTGTACTTGGTAGTTGAGAACCGATATTCCCAAAGCATTGTTTCCTCTCCTGACCGTTTGTGACTCGTGTTATGGTTGGTCAACATTGACCACCCATATTGAAATTCTCTGGTCATGATCAGTGACATATGCCTAGTTTGGTTGTTTTGTGTGCATATTAGCCATACCGTGCCACTACGTATTGAAGTTCTTTGTCCTTTCTAGTCAATACATAGGCTTCCCAAACTATTGTCTCTCCCTCTGACCATTTGTGACTCGTATTATGAGTTGTCAACATTGACCACACACAGCGGATTTCTTTGGTCAAAGGAAGTACATATGCCTACTTTGGTCGGTCATTGTGCATGGTAGCCACACCGTGCTACTACTGACTGAAGGTCGTTGTACTTGGTAGTTGAGAACCGATATTCCCAAAGCATTGTTTCCTCTCCTGACCGTTTGTGACTCGTGTTATGGTTGGTCAACGTTGACCACCCATATTGAAATTCTCTGGTCATGATCAGTGACATATGCCTAGTTTTGTTGTTTTGTGTGCATATAAGCCACACCGTGCCACTGCGTATTGAATTTCTTTGTCCTTTCTAGTCAATACATAGGCTTCCCAAATCATTGTCTCTCCCTCTGACCATTTGTGACTCGTGTTATGAGTTGTCAATGTTGACCACACATAGTGGACTTATTCGGTCGTAGTCAGTGGCATATGCATCTTTTGGTTGGTCACTGTGCACGCTAGCCATACCGTGCCACTGCTTGTTGAAGGTCGTTGTACTTGCTAGTTGATAACTGATGTTCTCAACCCATTGTTTTCCCCTTTGACCATTTGTGACTCGTGTTATGTGTTTTCAACGTTGACCACATGAAGTGAAATTCGTTGGTCATGGTTAGTGACATATGCATACTTCGGTTGGTCACTGTGCATTGAAGCCACATTGTGCCACTACATATTGGAGGTATTTGTACTTGCTATTCGATAACTAGTATGCACAAACCATTATCTTCCACCCTGACCATTTGTGACTCGTGTTATGAGTTGTCAAAGTTTACCGCACTTTGTGACATTATTTGCTCATGGTCAGTGACATATGCCTACTTTGGTTGGTCACCGTGCATGGTCTCCACACCGTGCCAAAACGTATTGAAGCCCCTTGTGCTTGCTATGTGATACTTGGTGTTCCCAGACCATTGTTTCCCCCTCTGACCATTTGTGACTCGTGTTATGAGTTGTAAACGTTGACCACACGCAGCGGATTTCTTTGGTCAAAGGCAGTACATATGCCTACTTTGGTCGGTCATTGTGCATGGTCGCCACACCGTGCTACTACTGACTGAAGGTCGTTGTACTTGGTAGTTGGTATCTAGTATTCCCAACCCATTGTTTCCCCTTCTGACAATTCGGGACCCATATTATGGGCTGTCAACGTTGACCACACATAGTAAAATTATTTGGTCATGGTAAGTGGCACATGCCTAATCTGGTTGGTCATTGTGCATGGTAGCTACACCGTTCCACTACTTGTTGAAAGTATTTGCACTTGCTAGTCAATAAATAGCAAAAGGTTTCTCCCTTTGACACCAGGTCGGTTTTTGTTGATTTGTTACGCGTAGGTGCCTTCACTGGAATAGTCCCTCCCACCCCCCCTGGAGGGATGTTCCGTGGACGAGCTGGAGGACAGATTTGCGACCGCATTATGACACCCCCCCTACCCCCCCCACGGCTTAGGCTCGAAGGTAGAGTTGAGGTATCACAACACGGCCGCCCTCCCCCTCCCCCCAGGTCGTTAGCCTATTGTATATTGTGCGCACGAGGATTCAAACCTAGGACCTATCGCTCAAGAATCTAACTCTATAAGCACTAAGCCAACTCGCATGGTGTTCATATGATGTCCAAATGACATTATAAGGGTTCCTATGGGTAAAGGGCATAAAATAAGGCGGTGTAAGATAAGAGGGTAGTTTTCAAAATTATGAATGATAACAAATTTAGTTTATTCATAAAAATTTGACGCAGACAATGTTCTGAATTTTGCATTTTCGAGCTTGAATAACCTCTCAACCATTGCTCCGATTGACCAGCCGTAAGAAGGAAAGTTGATAACACACAGTGAAACTCTTTTTATGATATTCAGTGATACAAGAATACTTTGGTTGGTCATTGTGCATGGTAGCCACACCGTGAAACCACTTATCGAAGGTCTTTGTACTTGCTAGTCGATACCAAGTATTCCCAAACCATTGTTTCTCCCTCTGCCCATGTTTTACTTGTATTATGAGTTGTGAACGTTGAACACACACACTAAATTTCTTTGGTCATGAGCAGTGATGTATGCCTACTTGGGTAGGTCATTATGCATGGTAGCCACACCGTGCTACTACTGACTGAAGTTCGTTGTACTTGGTAGTTGAGAACCGATATTCCCATAGCATTGTTTCCTCTCCTAACCGTTTGTGACTCCTGTTATGGTTGGTCAACATTGACCACCCATATTGAAATTCTCTGGTCATGATCAGCGACATATGCCTAGTTTGGTTGTTTGGTGTGCATATAAGCCACACCGTGCCACTGCGTATTGAAGTTCTTTGTCCTTTCTACTCAATACATAGGCTTCCCAAATCATTGTCTCTCCCTCTGACCATTTGTGACTCGTGTTATGAGTTGTCAATGTTGACCACACATAGTGGACTTATTCGTTCGTAGTCAGTGGCATATGCATCTTTTGGTTGGTCACTGTGCACGCTAGCCATACCGTGCCACTACTTGTTGAAGGTCTTTGTACTTGCTAGTTGATAACTGATGTTCTCAACCCATTGTTTTCCCCTCTGACCATTTGTGACTCGTGTTATGCGTTTTCAACGTTGACCACATGAAGTGAAATTCGTTCGTCATGGTCAGTGACATATGCATACTTTGGTTGGTCACTGTGCATTGAAGCCACATTGTGCCACTACATATTGAAGGTATTTGTACTTGCTAGTCGATAACTAGTATTCACAAACCATTACCTTCCACCCTGACCATTTGTGAGTCGTGTTGTGAGTTGTCAAAGTTTACCACACTTAGTGNACTCGTGTTATGCGTTTTCAACGTTGACCACATGAAGTGAAATTCGTTCGTCATGGTCAGTGACATATGCATACTTTGGTTGGTCACTGTGCATTGAAGCCACATTGTGCCACTACATATTAAAGGTATTTGTACTTGCTAGTCGATAACTAGTATTCACAAACCATTACCTTCCACCCTGACTATTTGTGAGTCGTGTTGTGAGTTGTCAAAGTTTACCACACTTAGTGGCATTACTTGATCATGGTCAGTGACATATGCCTACTTTGGTTGGTCATCGTGCATGGTCTCCACACCGTGCCACAACATATTGAAGCCCCTTGTGCTTGCTATGTGATACATGGTGTTCCCAAACCATTGTTTCCCCCTCTGACCATTTGTGACACGTATTATGAGTTGTAAACGTTGACCACGCACAGCGGATTTCTTTGGTCAAAGGCAGTACATAAGCCTACTTTGGTCGGTCATTGTGCATGGTAGCCACACCGTGCTACTTCTGACTGAAAGGCGTTGTACTTGGTAGTTGGTATCTAGTATTCCCAACCCATTGTTTCCCCTTCTGACAATTCGGGACCCATATTATGGGCTGTCAACGTTGACCACACATAGTAAAATTATTTGGTCATGGTAAGTGGCACATGCCTAATCTGGTTGGTCATTGTGCATGGTAGCCACACCGTTCCACTACTTGTTGAAAGTATTTGCACTTGCTAGTCAATAAATAGCAAAAGGTTTCTCCCTTTGACACCAGGTCGGTTTTTGTTGATTTGTTACGCGTAGGTGCCTTCACTGGAATACTCCCTCCCACCCCCCCTGGAGGGATGTTCCGTGGACGAGCTGGAGGACAGATTTGCGACCGCATTATGACACCCCCCCTATCCCCCCCACGGCTTAGGCTCGAAGGTAGAGTTGAGGTATCACAAAACGGCCGCCCTCCCCCTCCCCCCAGGTCGTGAGCCTATTGTATATTGCGCGCACGAGGATTCAAACCTATGACCTATCGCTGCAGAATCTAACTCTATAAGCACTAAGCCAACTTGCATGGTGTTCATATGATGTCCAAATGACATTATAAGGGTTCCTATGGGTAAAGGGCATAAAATAAGGCGGTGTAAGATTAGAGGGTAGTTTTCAAAATTATGAATGATAACAAATTTAGTTTATTCATAAAAATTTGACGCAGACAAAGTTCCGAATTTTGCATTTTCGAGCTTGAATAACCTCTCAACCATTGCTCCGATTGACCAGCCGTAAGAAGGAAAGTTGATAACACACAGTGAAACTCTTTTTATGATATTCAGTGATACAAGAATACTTTGGTTGGTCATTGTGCATGGTAGCCACACCGTGAAACCACTTATCGAAGGTCTTTGTACTTGCTAGTCGATACCAAGTATTCCCAAACCATTGTTTCTCCCTTTGCCCATGTTTTACTTGTATTATGAGTTGTGAACGTTGAACACACACACTAAACTTCTTTGGTCATGAGCAGTGATGTATGCCTACTTGGGTAGGTCATTGTGCATGGTAGCCACACCGTGCTACTACTGACTGAAGTTCGTTGTACTTGGTAGTTGAGAACCGATATTCCCATAGCATTGTTTCCTCTCCTGACCGTTTGTGACTCGTGTTATGAGTTGTCAAGGTTGACCACACATAGTGGACTTATTCGGTCGTAGTCAGTGACATATGCATCCTTTGGTTGGTCACTGTGCACGCTAGCCATACCGTGCCACTGCTTGTTGAAGGTCTTTGTACTTGCTAGTTGATAACTGATGTTCTCAACCCATTGTTTTCCCCTCCGACCATTTGTGACTCGTGTTATGCGTTTTCAACGTTGACCACATGAAGTGAAATTCGTTCGTCATGGTCAGTGACATATGCATACTTTGGTTGGTCACTGTGCATTGAAGCCACATTGTGCCACTACATATTAAAGGTATTTGTACTTGCTAGTCGATAACTAGTATTCACAAACCATTACCTTCCATCCTGACTATTTGTGAGTCGTGTTGTGAGTTGTCAAAGTTTACCACACTTAGTGGCATTATTTGATCATGGTCAGTGACATATGCCTACTTTGGTTGGTCATCGTGCATGGTCTCCACACCGTGCCACAACATATTGAAGCCCCTTGTGCTTGCTATGTGATACATGGTGTTCCCAAACCATTGTTTCCCCCTCTGACCATTTGTGACTCGTATTATGAGTTGTAAACGTTGACCACGCACAGCGGATTTCTTTGGTCAAAGGCAGTACATAAGCCTACTTTGGTCGGTCATTGTGCATGGTAGCCACACCGTGCTACTTCTGACTGAAAGGCGTTGTACTTGGTAGTTGAGAACCGATATTCCAATAGCATTGTTTCATGTCCTGACCGTTTGTGACTCGTGTTATGGTTGGTCAACGTTGACTACCCATATTGAAATTCTCTGGTCATGATCAGTGACATATGCCTAGTTTGGTTGTTTTGTGTGCATATTAGCCACACCGTGCCACTACGTATTGAAGTTCTTTGTCCTTTCTAGTCAATACTTAGGCTTCCCAAACCATTGTCTCTCCCTCTAACCATTTGTGACTCGTCTTATGAGTTGTCAATGTTGACCACACATAGTGGACGTATTCGGCCGTAGTCAGTAACGTATGCATCCTTTGGTTAGTCACTATGCACGCTAGCCATGCGGTGCCACTGCTTGTTGAAGGTATTTGTCCTTGCTAGTTGATAACTAGTGTTCCCAACCAATTTTTTTCCCCTCTGACCATTTGTGACTCGTGTTATGCGTTTTCAACGTTGACAACATGAAGTGAAATTTGTTGGTCATGGTTAGTGACATATGCATACTTTGGTTTGTTACTGTGCATTGAAGCCACATTGTGCCAGTACATATTGAAGGTATTTGTACTTGCTAGTCGATACCTAGTATTCACAAGCCATTATCCACCACCCTGGCCAATTGTGACTCGTGTTATGAGTTGTCAAAGTTTACCACACTTAGTGACATTATTTGGGCATGATCAGTGACATATGCCTACTTTGGTTGGTCATCGTGCATGGTCTCCACACTGTGCCACAGCGTATTGAAGCCCCTTGTGCTTGCTATTGGATACTTGGTGTTCCCAAACCATTTTTTCCGCCTCTGACCATTTGTGACTCGTATTATGAGTTGTCAACGTTGACCACACACAACGGATTTCTTTGGTCAAAGGAAGTACATATGCCTACTTTGGTCCGTCATTGTGCATGGTAGTCACACCGTGCTACTACTGACTGAAGGTCGTTGTACTTGGTAGTTGAGAACCGATATTCCCATAGCATTGTTTCCTCTCCTGACCCTTTGTGACTCGTGTTATGGTTGGTCAACATTGACCATCCATATTGAAATTATGTGGTCATGATCAGTGACATACGCCTAGTTTGGTTGTTTGGTGTGCATATTAGCCACACCGTGCCACTACGTATTGAAGTTCTTTGTCCTTTCTAGTCAATACACATGCTTCTTAAACCATTGTCTCTCCCTCTGACCATTTGTGACTCGTGTTATGAGTTGTCAATGTTGACCACACATAGTGGACTTATTCGGTCGTAGTCAGTGACGTATGCATCCCTTTGGTTGGTCACTGTGCACGCTAGCCATACCGTGCCACTGCTTATTGAAGGTCTTTGTACTTGCTAGTTGATAACTAGTGTTTCCAACCCATTGTTTTCCCCTCTGACCATTTGTGACTCGTGTTATGAGTTGTCAAAGTTTACCACACTTTGTGACATTATTTGCTCATGGTCAGTGACATATGCCTACTTTGGTTGGTCATCGTGCATGGTCTCCACACCATGCCACAACGTATGGAAGCCCCTTGTGCTTGCTATGTGATACTTGGTGTTCCCAAACCATTGTTTCCCCCTCTGACCATTTGTGACTCGTATTATGAGTTGTAAACGTTGACCACACACAGCGGATTTCTTTGGTCAAAGGCAGTACATATGCCTACTTTGGTCGGTCATTGTGCATGGTCGCCGCACTGTGCTACTACTGACTGAAGGTCGTTGTAATTGGTAGTTGGTATCTAGTATTCCCAACCCATTGTTTCCCCCTCTGACAATTCGGGACCCATATTATGGGTTGTCAACGTTGACCACACATAGTAAAATTATTTGGTCATGGTAAGTGGCACATGCCTAATCTGGTTGGTCATTGTGCATGGTAGCCACACCGTTCCACTACTTGTTGAAAGTATTTGCACTTGCTAGTCAATAAATAGCAAAAGGTTTCTCCCTTTGACACCAGGTCGGTTTTTGTTGATTTGTTACGCGTAGGTGCCTTCACTGGAATACTCCCTCCCACCCCCCCTGGAGGGATGTTCCGTGGACGACCTGGAGGACAGATTTGCGACCGCATTATGACACCCCCCNCCCCCCTACCCCCCCACGGCTTAGGCTCGAAGGTTGAGTTGAGGTATCACAACACGGCCGCCCCCCCCCCCAGGTCGCGAGCCTATTGTATATTGCACGTACGAGGATTAAAACTTAGGACCTATCGCTCCAGAATCTAACTCTATAAGCACTAAGCCAACTCGCATGGTTTTCATATGATGTCCAAATGACATTATAAGGGTTCCTATGGGTAAAGGGCATGAAATAAGGGGGTGTAAGATTAGAGGGTTGTTTTTAAAATTATGAATGATAACAAATTTAGTTTATTCATAAAAATTTAACGCAGACGGAATTTCAAATTTTGCAACATCAAGCTTGAATAACCTCTCAACCATTCCTCCGATTGACCAGCCGTAAGAAGGAAAGTTGACAACACACAGTAAAACTCTTTTTATGATATTCAGTGATACAATAATACTTTGGTTGGTCATTGTGCATGGTAGCCACACCGTGCCACCACTTATCGAAGGTCTTTGTACTTGCTAGTCGATACCAAGTATTCCCAAACCATTGTTTCTCCCTCTGCCCATTTTTTACTTGTATTATGAGTTGTGAACGTTGACCACACACACTAAACTTCTTTGGTCATGAGCAGTGTGTCAGGAAATGGGAATGGGCATCGGAGAAGTAAGACATGCAGATAAGGAAACGGAAGCATCACCGAAGCTGCGGAAGCTGACGTCTTGCTGATGTCACTGAGGTGCGACGAAGTGAACACGATGGAGTAACTCGGATGAGGAGGCGATGCTTAGCGGAGTGCAACTGTGATGCGGGCAAGCCAGTGGGGCAAGCCTTAGCATTCACTTGTGTGGGCGCAGTGCTTGTGGGCACGGGCGCTGCGAAGGTGGAGGCGCCTCGGCAGAGTGGTGCCGGCGCAGAGGAGCGAAGCGACGAAGCGACGGAGAGCTCGTTGAGGCAATCAGGAAAGCTGGAAGCTGAAGTGCCTCAGCCTTACGGCGGGCAGTGGCAGTGACACGAAGGCAGATGATGGAAAGACAAGACTGCAGCTGCGAAGGTGGAAAAGGCTTGATTGATAGATGAATGATAGATGAACAATGAGGCAAAGTAGCAAATAGAACACTAGTTTCCTAAGTACTAGTTCTAGAGCTACTCCGTAACTACGACTGTCCTCCTAAGGAGGGCGGTGCGAGGCGTGCCGCTGGAGCCATCGCATTGTTGGTGTTGGCTTGCGGTGCGCCAGTGGCGGTGGATACCGCGATGGTCTTGGACGTGGAGCCTTGCGTTGTAGGGAGCGCTTGGTGTTGTGCGATGTGGATGTGTTTGTCCTGTAGCAAGGGCCGAACCGCGGCGAAGGGTGGGGTTGGTCCGTTGGAGCAGTGCAGGCAGCGAACGTGCGTCGGCGGCCAGTCCGTTGGCCGGTCGTGCGGAACTGATCGGTGGGTACTCCCTTCTTGTTGGGAGTGCTGCGAGCGAGATGTGTTCCTGCTCCGAACGTAGATCTTGGAACTATTTTCTCAAATGGACTTCCGAGTCTGTCAGGACTTCCGAGAAGCACCAAATCATTTACCCCGGGTGAGGGGCATTTTGGTAGGATGGTTGCAGGCCCAAAGGTGTTCGCGGAAAGGGCCCGAGTGCGGGGAAGTGATGGGTTGTATTGTTGCTCAGCCTTGAACCATTGAAGTCCGATATTCTTGACATTCCCCGTCAATGGGACAAGGCGGGTAGCAGCTGAAGCTTTGGGCGAAGGAGCTCGTGCCATAGGAAGCCTTGACAGGTAATGCTCCATTTGAAGAGGAGCGCTGGGCGAGACGTGTACGGGAGGAGAGGGTAATGCCACCATGACTGTTGCTGGTGTGGATGATGGCTTCCATGGTGGGTGTCTGGTCGGTGAGAGATAGCATTCTGGAACCCAGCCTGTTGCCGCACTCCATCTGTTTTCCATTCCGGTGGCAGTAGATGGATGACTGTAGCTCTGGGGTGATGCCCATCGCAGTGAGGCTGGGAGAAGGAAGAGTTCTGTGAGATCTGGTTCTGGTGGTGAAGGATTGTTGATGGAGTTGGAGTGGATGGTTGCTGCGAGGAGGGCAAACCGACCCACAAGGATGTTGTGACTGAACATGAGAGCTAGGTGTAGTTGAGGTGGTTCTGCTGTGGAAAGGGGGAGAGAGTTTTCTGGTAGTGCTTGTAACTGCTGCTGCTGCTGATTTTGGTGGCGTCTGTGAGGTGGTACATAGAAGGTTGGCTTTTCAGCAGCAGGTGGCGCGAATGTTGGGTCTGTTGCACAGGTCGAGGTTGATGTGATCACTGGCCGGGTACATGGTGGTGCAAAAATGGCAGTAGATGTACTGGGAAGTGGCTGTTGTAGTCGTCGATGAGGAGGAACATAGCGTATCTGACACTCTTTTGTTGGTTCAGTTGGAGCGATTTTCTTGCCAGAGAGTTCGGCTTGGATGGTGCTTGCCCCTGCTTGGTCAGCATCCGGGAGAAGAGATCTGCCATAGAATTTGAGCATGAACGAGTTGAGTTCCTCTCGAGTGAATGGTGGATGGTTGAGAGGCAACCACACATACTCTGCAGATGAGTTGGTAGGAGTAATATGAGGTTGAGTAGGCGGGAGGGGATAAGCGTGGTTGAGGTCTTCATTGATTCTGGGTATGAGAGCTGGTTGAGCTGGAGGGTTGTGGAACTCCTTGGGCTCGGTGATGCAGTGATGGCAGTGGCATGTTGCATCGTAGTTGTAGTGGTTGTGGTCATAGCTGAAGTCAATCGGATGATCTTCTTCGTCAGGTGGAGATAGTGAGGGCGGAGATGGTGCCGTTGGCAGCGGAGGGCTTGGAAGAGTTTCTGGGGAAACAGAGGACTCCTTTACTGCTCCCAATGATGGTGATCGACGTAGCAGATGTCCAAGAAGGCGGGGAGCTGCAGCCACAAAGCTTCCTATGACAAGAAGAGCGAAAAACATGATGGTGCAATGTTGACGGAACGGGCATGGCAAGAGGGTTGGTGGTGTGGTGTTGGTCCTGATGTGGCTGAAGAGGTGATGAGATGTGCGCCGGCGGATGGATGCTGCTATCACTGACTGTTGCTGCTTCTGCTGCGATTTGAGGACAGCACCATTACTTGGCCGTGCCCATACACAGTTAGCTGATGGTGCTTGTTCGTCTATTGCAGGCTGCTGGAGGGAGAGACTTGATGAATGCTGCTGCTGTTGTACTGATGGTGCTGGCAGGGAGGCGCTTCGAGGAGTTGCTCAGGGCGTCAGCTACAAGTGCGGCGTGGTGTGGAGACGTATCTACTGCATTAGTTACGGAATCATGCCCATACATGACTCCGTTGTCTTTTGCAGGTGGAGGGGGAGACAAGCTGCAGCAAGTTTGCGGATTTGAGGGAGGGCGAGACGACGCGGCTCGGCTCGGCGGTTCCGGCGTCAGAGGTGAAGAGGCAGCTGAGAATGGAGCCAGGAGCTTTCGCTCTGCTCTGATACCATGTCAGGAAATGGGAATGGGCATCGGAGAAGTTAGACATGCAGATAAGGAAACGGAAGCATCACCGAAGCTGCGGAAGCTGACGTCTTGCTGATGTCACTGAGGTGCGACGAAGTGAACACGATGGAGTAACTCGGATGAGGAGGCGATGCTTAGCGTAGTGCAACTGTGATGCGGGCAAGCCAGCGGGGCAAGCCTTAGCATTCACTTGTGTGGGCGCAGTGCTTGTGGGCACGGGCGCTGCGAAGGTGGAGGCGCCTCGGCAGAGGGGTGCCGGCGCAGAGGAGCGAAGCGACGAAGCGACGGAGAGCTCGTTGAGGCAATCAGGAAAGCTGGAAGCTGAAGTGCCTCAGCCTTACGGCGGGCAGTGGCAGTGACACGAAGGCAGATGATGGAAAGACAAGGCTGCAGCTGTGAAGGCGGAAAAGGCTTGATTTATAGATGAATGATAGATGAACAATGAGGCAAAGTAGCAAATAGAACACTAGTTTCCTAAGTACTAGTTCTAGAGCTACTCCGTAACTACGACTGTCCTCCTAAGGAGGGCGGTGCGAGGCGTGCCGCTGGAGCCATCGCATTGTTGGTGTTGGCTTGCGGTGCGCCAGTGGCGGTGGATACCGTGATGGTCTTGGACGTGGAGCCTTGCGTTGTAGGGAGCGCTTGGTGTTGTGCGATGTGGATGTGTTTGTCCTGTAGCAAGGGCCGAACCGCGGCGAAGGGTGGGGTTGGTCCGTTGGAGCAGTGCAGGCAGCGAACGTGCGTCGGCGGCCAGTCCGTTGGCCGGTCATGCGGAACTGATCGGTGGGTACTCCCTTCTTGTTGGGAGTGCTGCGAGCGAGATGTGTTCCTGCTCCGAACGTAGATCTTGGAACTATTTTCTCAAATGGACTTCCGAGTCTGTCAGGACTTCCGAGAAGCACCAAATCATTTACCCCGGGTAAGGGGCATTTCGGTAGGATGGTTGCAGGCCCAAAGGTGTTCACGGAAAGGGCCCGAGTGCGGGGAAGTGATGGGTTGTATTGTTGCTCAGCCTTGAACCATTGAAGTCCGATATTCTTGACACAGTGATGTATGCCTACTTGGGTAGGTCATTGTGCATGGTAGCCACACCGTGCTACTACTGACTGAAGGTCGTTATACTTGGTAGTTGAGAACCGATATTCCCATAGCATTGTTTCCTCTCCTGACCGTTTGTGACTCGTGTTATGGTTGGTCAACGTTGACCACCCATATTGAAATTCTCTGGTCATGATCAGTGAAATATGCCTAGTTTGGTTGTTTGGTGTGCATATAAGCCACACCGTGCCACTGCGTATTGAAGTTCTTTGTCCTTTCTAGTCAATACATAGGCTTCCCAAATGATTGTCTCTCCCTTTGACCATTTGTGACTCGTGTTATGAGTTGTCAATGTTGACCACACAAAGTGGACTTATTCGGTCGTAGTCAGTGACATATGCATCCTTTGGTTGGTCACTGTGCACGCTAGCCATACCGTGCCACTGCTAGTTGATAACTGATGTTCTCAACCCATTGTTTTCCCCTCTGACCATTTGTGACTCGTGTTATGCGTTTTCAACGTTGACCACATGAAGTGAAATTCGTTCGTCATGGTCAGTGACATATGCATACTTTGGTTGGTCACTGTGCATTGAAGCCACATTGTGCCACTACATATTAAAGGTATTTGTACTTGCTAGTCGATAACTAGTATTCACAAACCATTACCTTCCACCCTGACCATTTGTGAGTCGTGTTGTGAGTTTTCAAAGTTTACCACAATTAGTGGCATTATTTGGTCATGGTCAGTGACATATGCCTACTTTGGTTGGTCATCGTGCATGGTCTCCACACCGTGCCACAACATATTGAAGCCCCTTGTGCTTGCTATGTGATACATGGTGTTCCCAAACCATTGTTTCCCCCTCTAACCATTTGTGACTCGTATTATGAGTTGTAAACGTTGACTACACACAGCGGATTTCTTTGGTCAAAGGCAGTATATATGCCTACTTTGGTCGGTCATTGTGCATGGTAGCCACACCGTGCTACTACTGACTGAAAGGCATTGCACTTGGTAGTTGAGAACCGATATTCCCATAGCATTGTTTCCTGTCCTGACCGTTTGTGACTTGTGTTATGGTTGGTCAACGTTGACCACCCATATTGAAATTCTCTGGTCATGATCAGTGACATATGCCTAGTTTGGTTGTTTGGTGTGCATATTAGCCACACCGTGCCACTGCGTATTGAAGTTATTTGTCCTTTCTAGTCAATACTTAGGCTTCCTGAACCATTGTCTCTCCCTCTGACCATTTGTGACTCGTGTTATGAGTTTTCAATGTTGAACACACATAATGGACGTATTCGGCCGTAGTCAGTGACGCATGCATCCTTTGGTTGGTCACTGTGCACGCTAGCCATACGGTGCCACTGCTTGTTGAAGGTCTTTGTACTTGCTAGTTGATAACTAGTGTTCCGAACCCATTGTTTTCCCCTCTGACCATTTGTAACTCGTGTTATGCGTTTTCAACGTTGACCACATGAAGTGAAATTTGTTCGTCATGGTTAGTGACATATGCATACTTTGGTTGGTTACTGTGCATTGAAGCCACATTGTGCCACTACATATTGAAGGTATTTGTACTTGCTAGTCGATACCTAGTATTCACAAACCATTATCTTTCACCCTGACCATTTTTGACTCGTGTTATGAGTTGTCAAAGTTTACCACACTTAGTGACATTATTTGCTCATGGTCAGTGACATATGCCTTCTTTGGTTGGTCATCGTGCATGGTCTCCACACCGTGCCACAACGTATTGAAGCCCCTTGTGCTTGCTATGTGATACTTGGTGTTCCCAAACCATTGTTTCCCCCTCTGACCATTGGTGACTCGTATTATGAGTTGTAAAGGTTGACCACACAGAGCGGATTTCTTTGGTCAAAGGCAGTACATATGCCTACATTGGTCGGTCATTGTGCATGGTAGCCACACCGTGCTACTACTGACTGAAGGTCGTTGTACTTGGTAGTTGAGAACCGATATTCCCATAGCATTGTTTCCT